>JAVSBS010007240.1:9045-47128 GCA_033124195.1 Coracias cyanogaster | reverse complement strand
GCGCCGCGCGGGGCGCTGCCGCCCCCTGGCGGAGAAGCCTCCGCCCAGCACCGCGCCCGCTGCCCGGGCGGCCGCCGGCCGGCTCGGCCGCACCCCGACGTGCCCCGGGGGGGCCTTCCAGGCGCTCGGGCATTCGATTGCTAGAAATCGAACCAGCACGTGCGGTTTTTTCCAAATCCCCGACCAAAATCTGTCGCCCTAAAACCTGCCGGTTTCTGCCCAAACAAGCGCAGGCAGCAGCGGCGCATCCCGGACCCGCAGCTCTGCCGTTCCAGCCCCCAGAACAGCTCCCGCCTCGCGCCCCGGTAATAACGGTAAAGAAGCAGAATCGTCAAGGAAATAAAATAAACTTTCTCCTACCTTCCATGGTGAGAGCAGCCCGCAGCGTACCCCGGCCTCTGGAGACGTTACCCCTGCAAGCCAGCAAGTCCTGCCCACGGAACGGAGCGGAACGGAACAACTCCAGGGCCGTCTGCTCGGCTTTAAGCAGGACCGCCGAGATCCCACCCAGGACGGGGTGGAGAATGCTCCGTGGGAAAGCGCAGCCCGGTCACGGCTCCCTCCCGCCGCTCCTCGGTCTGGCCGGGGCTGTGACACGCGTTTCCTCGCCCTTTCCCCCGGTGTTCAGCAGCGGCCCCTCGGCCGCCAGCTCCGCGCCGCGTCTGCAGCCAGGACCGAGCCCGACCGTGCCAGAGGCGGCCCCGGCCCCGGCAAGAAGCACCGTCAGGACAGGGCTGCAGGATTCGTGTCCTTTAAATGGGCTGCAGGACAGAGACAAACAAAAGGCGCAGAGGTACTCAGAGCATGAGAGTCACTCCAGTGAGAAACCCTCGATAAACTGGAGCGCGGCCCAGCTGGAAGAGCTCCGTGCAAAGCACGCTGCCAACGCCGAAACGCGGGCACCAGCCCTCACACTCCGCCCTGCTTCTGCCAGAGGCAGCGGGAAAAGCACGCTAAATCCAGTGCCGTCACACCACCAAGGTTGCTGTCTTTAAACAGTCTGTTGAATGCGTTCTGGCTGGAGAAGACGCATCTGATGACGGTTTGACTTTATTTCGCGATGCCCAGTCTGTGGCCAGGTGCGGTTGGCCGTGGGCGCGGGCTCACAGTGAGCTGGGCTGCAGGAAGGCAGAGGCAAGTGAGTGAGAGGACAGCACCCACCTCTGCTGCAACCCACCTGAGCGCCGGGAGGTTTGGGTTCCCTTGGGTGCTCAGGCAGGCGGAGACTACAGGATGTGCGTGGCGTGTTTGGGCTTTAATGCGTCCATCGCCCACCATGTGCATTTGTTCAGTTTTGGACTTGTTCTCTCTTTGCTTGAGACTGAACTGCCCTGCACCAGGCAGCTCCCACAGACACAGGGAGAGTAGCCAACCCCTGGCTCCCACCACCACAGCTTGCGCTGGGAAGAGACAGAGAAACCAGGTAGCATACAATAGGCGAGATGACTGCTCTTACCGCTGGGAGACCAGAGCTGATCCCTGGTCTCCGTTTTCAGCTGCTCCTAGCACACAACAGACACCTGATGGGGCACCAGTGTTGATTACTGATTAACCCTGTGCTGCAGTCTTGCACCAGGTAACAAGGTTAAGCACTAATGAAGGGAAATCGCAAAATGTTCCAGGCCCTTGTAGCTGCCAGACATATACAGCAAACTGAAATAACTCCTGCTGAGGTTTCTAGTTGGAACACACTTCTATGCCGTTTGTGGAGGGAGACATCCAGACTTGGGTCCTGCTTACCCTGACTGGGCCGTGGTTAGGACAGCCTCACACTTTAACAAGGTGCACTGGTGTGAGGAGAACAGAAATTACCTTTTAATTGCCTGTGAACCAGAGGAAATGGAGCCACAAGCCTTACACAGGGCATCCTTCAGAAAAGGGGCCCAAAAGACAGTTTTACCTCATTGACTGGGGATGAGACCACCTGGAGAAGGCAGCATTCTACAGGACACTGGCACCTGTTCCACTGAGCCCAATGCATGCAATGGTACAGAAAAGAGAATAATTACTCTTCAGAAGAGGAGCAGAACCAAAGCCAAGTTTTGTCCCACCGCCCCAAGCTGCTCCCTGCTGCCACACTGGGTTTCTCACACAGCTCTGGGGCTTTCCAAGTCACATCTCCCGCACCCTCACACGATTAGCACTAACCTGAAGAGGCCTGGCACTGCTGACTCACCAGGGCTGGGGTGGCAGAGACACCAGCGCTGTCTGATGCGTTGGGTCTCTTCTAGCCAGTCCCTATTTCTGGAGAGCTGGAGGGGACCATCCCATGGCTCCGCGCCTACGTGTGACGCCTGCTCCCTGGAGGCCGCCTGACCCCGGCTTCCTTCCCAGCCTCTCTGAACTCCCGGGCCCTCGGAGGAACAGCACCATGATATTTTTAGCCTGTTTACAAAGGCAGAGCAGTACATTTCTGTGTGCAGCTTGCAGTGAGCGAGCAGGAGTTGTGTAGTTGGTGGGTCAGCTGGCAGTCATCTGGGCAGCAACGTGGACATGATTTGCTAGGGCAGATGTTGGCATCAGGAAAGGAAAGAGAACCAGGAGGAGCATCAGGAGAACATAAGCATTTTGCCTTTTCTTTAATGAACTTTTCTTCTTCTGAGGCTCCTTTAAGTGTTGAGAGTTTCAGCCTCCCCATACCAATGACCTGACTCTGCAGGAACCCATGGTGCTCCTGCTGCTCCCTTCTGTCATTGCTGGAGACCATGAGGCCAGAAGGAACCAAAGCGATCCAGAAGCTGGACCTCCTACATGGTCTCCAGTAAGAGCATTTTCCACCTTATCAATTTCTTTCTTGAACTGTGATGTTTCAGCTAAGTACAGCAGCCCAGGAGCAATGGCAACAGTTGTCAGAAAAGCAACCAACCTGCTTCAGCTCTTTCCTGAAGTCACCTGGAGTCTGTGCACACAAGTCATGTTAGTGTTTTGGCCATCCTGTCACATGCAGAGCAGAGTATTGTCTTCTCATCTTTTCAGGGTCACTAATGCCCATATCCTCACATCTTAAATACTTTTTAATTGGAGCAGTAATGTCATGTATGTTGTTTGCATGCAGGTGTGCTTCTGTAGGCTTGGAGTTCCCACGCCTCTTCATCTGGCCACTGTTGGGTAGAGGACACCAGATAGGTGCCTCCTGGTCTGGTTCAGTATGAATGTCCTAAAGTTCATGCTGTAACACCAGGGAATGTTATTTGCTGTTCTTCCAGCACTTACAAGTTGGTGAGTTTTTGTCCAGTTAGCGGGTTTTTGTGGGGACAATGTTATAGATCCTTTACCAAATGCGACTTCAGCCCTGTAACGCCTGTCCATGTTGCAAGGGACAGGGCTGCGTGTGGCTGAGCACTAGCTGACATTCATCACACTTCCCTGCTGCCCCTGACCTCAGACCCTGAACCTCTCCTTAAAGAGAATGAAGGGTCTTCAGGCTTCCAGCTAGGTATACACCAGACCCGCTGCTCTCTGCAGCCAGAGGAAGGCTCAGCCCAATTAGCCATTGCTTGTTCTTCACAGAGTTCAGGGCAAGCTGAGAAGCAGCCGTATTAGAGCTCTTGCATCTGGTGCAGGGTAGTAAATACTATCCATGGCTCTGTCCCTTATATTTAGGAAAAACATGTCCATGTTGCTTTCTCACAGCCCAGCATAACTCACATGCAACTGCCTGCTCTGGAGGGTTGCCCAGGTCAAAATGAGTCAACACAATATGTTTCATCTCAAAGCAGGGCTCGGCAGAGCTGTATGCTCAGGCTATGGGTGGCTGATATATACAGGCAGGGAAAAGATGTCTTGGAAGGAGGCTTTAGCCAACACAAGTGTCTGGTGGTGACTGTAAGACTAGAAAGGTGGGGAAATCTCGACCTGTACAGAGCCAAATCACTCTATAGTCCCTAAAAAGCATGTTCAGAAGGCCTGGCCCTAATGCTCTTGCAGGGAGCGCTGAGCAGTTCAGAAGTGCTGGGTGCTGTGCTGAGATGGGCGGGAGGAGCACAGGCTCAACCTGGGGTAAGCATCTCTCGCCACTTGCTCAGCCACCTGTAGCAGAGCTCTGCCCTGCTTAGTGAACCCCAGCAGCAACTTCAGCAAGATGGTTGCTGCTGGGACAGGAGGCAGTGACCTGACTGAGAGGACAGTCTTGTCCTGCTCCTCGGTATGGCTGGCTGGCTGTCTTCTGCAGCATCCTGAGCACCTTGAGCCCAGACCACATCTCACATCCCAGCCACGTTCAGGGCTCCGCATTAGGTCTCTGCAACATGCCCTGCTGCCTGCAGAGCTGCTGGTGTGGCCAAAACCACTGCTCCTATCCCCTCTGCTTTGTATAGACAAGGCAGGAACAGACAGCACCGGGTCACAATGTAAGTATAAAGCCTGAGGTGACCTCCCTTGAAGATGAAGCAACCCCTGGTGATGCCCTTTAGGGAGCTCCCCACATCTAGAGTCTGTCACATCCCGGGACGGGATCTCATGCAGGCAAGCTGTGCCGGGGCAGTGTGGGCAGGGGAGAAGTGTCTCTGCCTGGCCCAGGTGGGCTGTGTTGGCCCAGGGATGGGGCTGGGCCAGCTCCCGCTGGAGGACAGGGAGGTAGCATGGAACAAACCACAGTGATCCCCCCCCCTCCAGCCAACGCTGCCTCCCAGCCACGGCCCTGCATGGCGGCACAGAGCAGGGCTGCAGCACAGGCTACAGCACACTTCATTTTTGTAGGATTACATATGGCTTCACCAGCATTTGGGCAGAAGGGACTGCTGTCTCCCTGGGTGCATGCAACAACACTGCAAAATAGTTGTCGAGGCAACCGGCATTCTGAAAAAAGCCCCTAACAGACAGGTGGAGGAGAGCCAAGGGATGCACTTGCCTCCCTACTCCTTCCCAGCATGGTGGACGGGTACCATGGTCCCCCTGCTCCTGCAAGCCCAGGACAGCTGCCTGGGAGACTCCCAGCCCAGAGCGCAACCTGCCATCCAGGGAAACGGCGAGGAGCAGCCCCACACAGGCTGCTCACTCTTTACTTCCCAGCCCTTCCTACTACTCAGCAGTGGGACTGGCACAAAGGGATTTGTTTCAAAAGGCTCTGGCTTGTCTTGTCTTCAAAAGCTCTCACTGTGGCTTACATTATGTCCCAAAATAGTTAGGATTTTCAAAGTGGTTTGAGGACCTTGGAGAGCCCCAAATCATAGATCTTACACAGAATACAATTCCCAATGTCCTCTTCCTCCACTGAAAGTCCCCAATTAATCTGACAGCCTCTTTGATCCATCCTAGGGGAGGACCATATCATACCTCACTTGCAGCAGCAATAAACTTCCAAACCAAAACATAATCTCAGACCAAAAAAATAACTTGCTTCTTGTTTTGAAAGAGGAATGGGGATGTTTGTAATAACAGTCAAGCCCCTTGGCACCTCTGAAAGGTCTTCTTAGAAAGAGTGAAGTGCCTGTAGGCTCAGGGGAAAAAAAAGAAGTATCTCAGTTTGGTGGTTGCAGGCTCAACTTATTTTAAACACTGTCTCGGGGCTGAAGAGAGGGATGTCTTGCTGGCAAGAGATCGGTGGGTTGCTGGATGGAAATACCACTACAAAATCTCCTGTCTCTGCAAGACGAATGCAAGCCGCAGGCGGAAAGAGCAATGCACAGCCCACCGAGCTTCTTAAAAAAAAAAAAAACAACAACCTAGAAAGCCATTTTCAGTAACTAGAACATTTATCACTCTTGCCCTGTCTGGGATGCTGCCACCTCCCTGCTGGGACTGGGACCATGTGCCCAATGAGGAACACCACAGGCACTTTGCTTACCAAGCCCAACGTTCACCTCCATGCTATGCAGTGCAGGGTCCCAGCACAGCCCCAGACCCCTTTAACCCCTGGCTGCCATCAGCCCCCGTGTATGGGCTGGCTGCTCAGGGCTCTGCTCTGTGCACCTCTGCACTTGCTGACACACAGCCTGAGAGCCTGGAGTGTAAGCCTTGTGGACAGGTAGCTGGACAGATGGGTGGACAGATAGAGGTGTTATTTTTGACATCCTAGAAAGGCTTCCTGAAAAACCGTGCAGGTTCAAGTTCACATATTTCTCTAACCACCAAAAATGAAGAGGATCCCAGAACTGACCATTAGCTTTGTCAGCTTGGGCTGATTCCCTGAGCAGCAACCACCTCAAAATCCTACATTGCACCAACCACACTAGCCCCAGATTTCCTGACATCAGGTAGAAGAAAAAGAAGAAAAGAAACCTTTAGGAAATGGGCTTTGTGACAGTCGTTCTTAAGAGCTTTCCAGTTATGCTTCGGCTTGCTAGGTACCAATTACACTTCAGGAAACACTAAGGAAATACTAGAGATGCTGATGTTAAGAAACGGCCTGGGAAATGTCCCTGCCCATGGCAGGAGGTCTGGAACTAGATTATCTTTAAGGTTCCATCCAACCCAAATCATTCTGTGATTCTACAAAAATTGGAGGTTCAGTGCCCTGAAGGTGGGGTCAGGTTCTTAGATCCCAGACACTGTCTTGGGCTGATCTAGTGTTGCTATTTTAATTTTTTCACTTTTTAAAGGCAAGTCGATGTTAAGGCTAATACGAGCAATCTGGTGTTGTTATTTACTTATTTATTTGCTTTTAAATACAAGACAATATAAAGGTAAAAATGTGGGTTTAGCCAGGGAAGCAAACTATTTCTGAGGGTTTCTGCCATGCATTTGCATCTGTCAAGATCAAGAAGTTCTCAGTTCCAGCCAAAGAAAACACACTTGCAAGTGGTTATTTCCATATGATTTCACTATGCAGTATACCAGAAACCTCCCTGCGTAGTACAGGCATCAGACAGGCCTCTTAGGGGGTGTAAAAATATGTGTTCCTGGGTGATACTTGGCACCAAACCCATCTGCCTGCTTCTCCTTGGACTTGCCCACTGCCCAGCAGCGCTGACCAAGCAGGGCTGCGGCACAGCACTCCGAGCAGCACAGCTCCCACTGGCCGTGCAGCAGACAGGGCTCCTGCCTGGCTCCAGCAGACATTAAATGGTGCAAAATCCAGGCACCTTGGAGTGGCAAAGGTAATTCTTAATCTAAACTTTTCATGGTATGATTGGAGCAGCATCAGATTTTGTGCAAATATACAGAAGACTTGGGAAGCTTGGATCTAATATGAAAGCAGACCTTACCCATGTGCTAAGGCTTGGCTTGAGCCAGGCTTTGGTTTAGCCTCATGGCTGTAACAGATCCACTAATACTCACGGAGTACAAACAGAAAGAGGCTGGTCAGATCTTTGCTCTGCCTTCACACTAGTCCTCAGGATCGCCAGCTCCTTTACACCCCCACCCTCTCCACAGGTGTCCGTCCTGAGCCCCAGCACTGCTCTGGCAGCCACAGATTTCCAGACTGACAGGATCAAATCAGAGATTTCATGTTTCGCTTGGTTTGGTCAAGCTACTCCCCACTACCTAGACTGTTATTTTTGCCCACATTGTTCATTAGCATCCTTGTGAACTTTAGCAACATCTGAGAGCATAATGGCAACGAATGGCAGAAGGAAGAAAATATGAACTGGGATAGGAGTTTGCTATTCAGCCTTAATCAAATTAGCAGTGCAGACAAATGCTAAGCAATGGAATTTTTTTACCCCATGTCCACTAGAAGCTTTAGAGTTCAACTTAAAAATAACCTCAGCACAGCCTTCCAGTGCTGGGCTGCCCACAACTGTTGTTAACAGGAGACGGCAGTGCTATGCGCACTCAGAGGTGCTCTGGAAAGTTTTAGCTCCACCATACCTGGGTTTATCCAGAACTTCTTGATCGACCTCACTCTGAAAATCTGCCAGATCTGAAATCAAAGCTCTGGAAGGAACTCCTTGTATTCACCTACCAAGTATTCCTCACTGCTCCCAAGAGCAGATAAACCAGGCTTAAAGTCTCCAAGGCTCCTTCCAACAACAACGCTGCTCTGGAAGGATGTTTCATTTAGCACGGGTTTCATAAGCACTGATATCCTGCCGTGCAACACTCACACTTACCCTCTCAAGCAACAGGCCAGTGATGTGTCGGTCTGTGCACTAACTAGTTCCTCAGAACATGAATTTTTGCTCCATTGTCCTGAAATCTTTAGGAAGCATTATCCAAAAGCTGGTATGTAAGGGAATATTTCTTAGTTTACTCCTTCAGGCTTATTTCTGGACTTGTCCTCACAACTGCCTGTGATCACACTGCTTTAAGCATTACTCATGTACCTTGAGAAGAGGCTGTTGGGTGCCGCTGACCGGCACCTTCATATTTTAAAATGTCTACAAACCTCCAGCCAGAGAACAAGTATAAACATTGAAAGCTAGAAATCAAATTCTAGATAAATATGAAAATTTGCAGCTCTATATACAAACCAGCAGTTCAAAAAACCCACTTGCTCTCACATATGAAAGAAGCAGCATGGACAAAGGCAGGTTCTCTGGTATGACACACCAGCACAAGATACAACACAGAAGCATTAGAAGGAGCACACTTGCCAAAAAAGCAGAGGTATTTTCATTCCTTGATCAAGGCTGTAGCCCTGATGCTCAATTCACATCGGTACGAGATTGAATATGACTTTGGACTGACCTGCGAGACGTTTTTCCCTTGCTGTTCTCCAGAAGCCATCCCAGGCCTTGCTGGTGGAGCGTCTGGGGTGGTCGCTGAGGCTTCGCCTCAGGCGGGGCTTCCCTGGTGTCTCCATCCTTGCCTGTACAGATCCAGAGCCTCAGAGAGAAACTGCAGCACATTAGGACCATGGAAAATCTATTCTCCCAGCTTGTGCCTCTTAAGCTGGACTTGAAAAGTTTCTGCACAAGAGAAATCTGCAGCTACTTCATGAATATCCCTCTGGCCAGAGTGCGGAGCAGACCCCTGGGCAGCAGCCCCCACTGTGGTCCCCGCCAGGGAGCTCAGCCCAGCTCTGAGGCTCGGCTCCCACCTCGTATAAACACAGCCGTTCCCCACCATGCAGGGTAATAAATAATGAGCGAGGCTACACGTGTCTCCGGGAGCTCTGTACTTTTGCATTCCCAACTGTGCTACGTTAACCATCTGTGTCATGGTTTCCTCCTCCTCTCTGAGCTTGCTAGTTCACCATTTCTGTGTGGTAGGTCGTGTGCCCTCTGTCTCCTTTCCTAGCATGCAGTTGTTTGTTGTATGGGATGAGTCTGTTGGTCTTGGATTTTTTATTTTAATTTATTTTGAACAGAGTAGCCTGGTCTGGAACGGAATGGGATGTTTGTCCTGTGTTACGGGGATTAATCTGAGTGAAGGTTTTGAACAGTCAGAAGATGTCTCCAGGACTTAGATGGGTTGGTTACCTGAGCGCCATCCTCAGAGAAACCCTGTTTAACAGGCACTTCTCTCCTGAGCTGTCCACTCCCAGAGCAGTGATGGGGACATACAAAAATCCTCTGCCACATACCCATTCAGTTACGTGCCAGGAAATAGCACTCACATAAGTATGTGCTTCTAACAGCATGTTGGAAGAAGCAGAGGCACATCCAATCATTAAATGTAGGTTTCCTCCCCATTTGAGACATGAGAATGACATAGCTTTACAATGGAGCTCCTACATATGTACAGAAAGCACTAACCTGCCACGTAGCTCGGCACTGACGCAGCTTTTGGCAAAATCAGTACTGAAAAAGGAAAGAAATTAACGGGGAGATAACTTGAATAGAAGGCGACTCGGACTGACTGCTGATGTTACAGGCTTCACACATTCACCATTTCTATATCTGGCAGCAGGTTTGGGTCTTATATCACACAGGAATGAGTTTCAATGGTATTTGCTGAAGTGAGCTCATCACACAGCAGCACTTACCGGGCTGCTCCAGCGGACAAATCTCTGACACACACACTCATCTATACCTCAGCTAATAAGTCACCAAACCCCCGCAGCTGGATGCTCCTCACCGAGCACACAACTGCATCCGGGGGAGGTCTGAGAGCACCACGGGAGTCTTTGAAGCTGACTCCTTATGTTGTGGACTGATGCTGCAAACCGGCATCCGGATTAAGACAACTTAATTGATGTTTCTCAGCAGAAAGAAATCCAAAGACTGGAGGTGTAGCTGGTGACTGCTCTCAGGCTGTGAACTACAGCATTAAGCGTTCTCTCCTAAGAGCCACCACGTGATCCATGTCTGCAGAACAAACCGGGTAGTTCTCAGCCACACTTAATACTTTAATACAAAAAACTTACACGCATACCTGATGTTTTTGTCTGTGTTTCTAAGTTAGTATCATGATGAAGAGAAAGTACTACATGCTTCCATTTCAAAAAAGCTTTTTGTTTTTGGAAAAATGCAATGCCCAGATATAGTTACAGGTGTGTCTGAGCCACGCAAGCAGCCACTCCCTGGAGGACCGTTTGCAGGCACTTCCCTGGCCACAGTCAGGATGCATCACAGGGAATTGCCCTTCCGTGAAGATGGGACTTAACAGGATGAAGGCATTTAGGTTTAAAGCTAACATAAGCAGACCTGAAGAGTGATGGCAGACACATATGTCATAACTTGTGCATGACAAGAGGCTGGTTTCCATCCCTCTGCCCAGTGAGATGCGATGGGGGGGACACAAAGACACCCTGAGTCCTCCAAAGGCAAAGGGGACCTCCTTGTCCCCAGGCCCACAGCAGCTGGGGGCATCACACTGCCCTTAGACATGGCTGCTGCTCAGAGGAAGGAAAAAGCATCGCCAGCAGCTGGGGCAGAGACAGCAAAGTAACAAAATTATGTTCATTTCACATTTAATGTTACTTCCCACTGTAGTTATGCTGGCAATGCTTCTAACCAAACCCAGAGCTTTTTAACATTAAAAAGCTATTAAATGCATTTTATGTCATGGGCACAGCTCTGATTCAAGCTTGATCCCAGGGAAGTGTAGTTTTCCTTCTGCTGATGAGAAAAGGTCATGAGAATTTTAAAAGGGCAGGAACAAAGCAGCAGAGGAACACCGGCCATGGCAGATGTGCTTCCTCCCCACGACAGCTCTTCTCCCAGACCCATAAGGTGCCACGAAGCATTGGTGACAGCTCCGCAGCCCCTCTGCTGCAGGCAGGGCCACGGGCAGCACTGGGCAGTGGGCAGGTGCTGCCCACAGCTGCTGCCTGCGCCGAGGGCTGCATGCCACTCGGGTGTCTCCCGTGGGCAGCTGGCACTGCCCTGTGTAGAGACAGCAAGCGGTCCTCCCAAGAGCATGGAACGACCCTCGGGTTTGGTGCCTCGAAGCAGCCACAGCAGCACTGGCATGTTCCTGGGGCACTGCACAAGCTCATTTTGCTTCATTTCATTTTTAACACGATGCCTAGTGAGCCTGTGGCAGTCACCTACAATTTCATAGAGATATTGCAGCTATAAAAAAGAAAATCTGTTTCATAAAGCCAAAAAAATCAAGAACGAACAGCCAGGCTATTCCCATAACAGAACTAAAGTACCTCCTCCATTGTCTCCCAAACATGACCCTTCAACATGAGGCCTGCTAAAAATAAAGCTGCAGCTAGGAAAAATAGCAGCAAAGTCACTCCACATTCCTAGAAGCTTCTCACATTCACATCTCTGCCTTGGGACTCCTGCAGGGGCCGAAACATTTCCTGGAACATCAGGCCATTTCGAGAAGAAGCAAACATCCTCACTCAGCAGATGTGTTTAGGTAACATTGGCATTTTTAAAATTATCCAGAAGGGTAAACCAATGCATATGAACAAATAAAAAAAGCCAACAACTAGTCATTAGAGTTGCTGCAAAAATAATCTGAACCTGTCCATCATATTAAAGGCCAAGATACAACTGTTTTTATGTACCATTTAGCAGCTCCCTTGTGGAGAACACAAGCACTTGTGCATCTGGATTCCATCTACACCCGAATGAGACTGTGGGTGTGATGTTTTAGCTTGAGCTGGCTGCAGCTGGTAACGGTGTATTTGGATATGGTGTATTTGGATACGGCCACTCTCTCAGAAATATTTAAAGGGGTGTGTGAGCATTTGCATACTGTTAAAAAAGATAATTACTTAACAGCTAAGGTTAAACTTGAGTCATTTTTCTGCCCGAAGAGACAGCTTTATTAGCCGTCTGCAGAGGAGTATTTATTCACAATTAAATAACAAATATACAGTTTGAAGACAAGTGGCTTACCATGTAGCCAAAGGCCTCTTACAGCACTGAAGGCATGCTGTCAAAGCGAGCCAAGAAATGTTGTGTGTCTGTCTGCAGCGGGCACTGAGTGGCAGGGCTGGGTATCAGCATCTAAAACATGCTGGTACTCTCAAGTAAGAGGGATGTCTGTTTTTTCTTTACATGCAAAATTTGGCTATCGACTGCTAGGTACCAACATAAGAGATTTCCTTCCCATCTCTAGTCTAAAGCTCTCATTTCCCAAAACAGACCACACCAAGGGAGAGGTTTCACTGGCACAGTGAGGTTCTAAGGAGATCAGATATCCATAGTTAATGGTCACACCCAGAACAAAGAGCAAATCTGCTGTCCCCCACAGTGTTATTTACCGATACCATGGTGGTAAAAGCAGCTATCTTTCTCTCACCCCCAGTCATATTTCTCTGTTACAAATAGCAACACGAAAGCCACTTCTTCCCTCCTCAAGAGGTGTGTTCAACCAAGATTTTAGGATTAACTATGTAAGGCAGGAACAAACAGCACCATGTTACAGCACAGAGACAGATACATTGGCAGTTGTGAGCAAGTCAGCTGTCGCTTCTGAGCACTGCCTTTACACACCAATTAAAGTAGCAATTACATTTAGTTAAACGAGTCTGAAGCATCCATAGAAACACTTTGGTCACCTGTTGCAAGCTTATTACACTGAAATGACTAAATGTCCTCCTGCACGGTGGGTGTGACCCCGACAGACACTGGTACTCACCACCACTCCGGGCAGACCCTCCGCACGGCGGGGAGGGGCTCAGGGCTGCACCCGTCTGATCGCTCGCCACTGTCTCCCGTTTCGCATTCATTGCTTCCAAGAAACACAAGGCAGCTCATGCGGTCACCTGCATGCCAAACCAAGGGGGATGGCAGGCATCAGCAGAGCGCCTGTGGAGAGCTGCAGGACCTAACGTCAGAGTCACAGAAAGAGTAGAAATGGGGAAACGGTCACACACACGCTAACATTCCCATTTCTTCCCAAGGAAACACATGCTTCCCTATTGGCAAAGGTGAGAGACCTTCAGGGAGCAATGAGTGAGAACCAAGCTACAACCGCAGCAGTAACAACCCTCCCAGTTCTGGTACCTCTGCAGGGCTGAGATTCACAGCAGGGAAAGGGCAGACCTAAAGCTCTAGGGAGCACGTAGCCTGCAGAATCAACAGCTGGAAAAACGGGGCCCTGGAAAGGCACAGGGCCAGAGGTGCTAAAATGAGGAGCTGGCTCAGCCTGTCCACGTGAAAAGACCTGCCAGCACCATAAACTTGCAAAGGTTTGTCTCCCTGTGCCAGGACGAGCTGTTGCTTCTCAGCTGAGCTGTTGTCAGGAGAAATGCTCACCTGCTTCCCATAACACTTCTCCCCACTTCCTTCTTCCTTCACTCAGAGAATTTTGTTACATGTTACGTTCCCAACACACAGAACCTGGAAATAGTGTCATTACTTCTAGTTCATAGAGACAAAGTTTCATCTAATACCTTTGTGGAAAAATTGTGGAAATCAATGGAGCTGCTGTAATGGAGCCCACTGAAGCCAGGGTACTCACATGGTGGGCAGCTGGTTGCTCATCAATCCTGATTTTTCAGTTAACTTGCTTTCCTGACACTCTTGAGTTATGGATTTCCTTTTAAATGAAAACTGTCATATAGGTTTGGTTATTTAAAGTTTTGCTTTACCATAATTGTTCTGTGGAACATATGAAACTTCTACACCAGGAGAACAGCAGACAGCCTTCCAATAAGGCTGGGAGCCCGTGCCAGCACAGGGATTTTCACGCTATTTTAAGCATTTACAAGTTGTCTCAAGCCTTAAACGATAAAAACATCAAGCAGTGAGAGAGCACTGAACTCAATATTTTGCTGCTCAGCTAGCCTAGTGGGAACATGCTAGTGCAAACATTTAAATGTAAGCACCAGCTGGAGGCATTTCCTTCAGCTGCTGCCACGAGGCATTAACCGGGTGTTAACCAGCACTGCTGGATGCACGTGAAGGCGAGACCCAGAAGCTGCTGCCCTAGAAGGAAAGGTATTAGGTACAGCCAGGGTGTCATCATGGTGAAGGAACACAGCTCCGCTTTAATAATAGCACCAAGGCTGAAGGTGACAACAGATGACTTAAAAGGACCAATGACAGATTTTGCAGAAACAACTCAGAGGCTTCAGGAAGATTTTATTAAGCCTGAGTCATTAAAGAAAACTTTTTGGAGCCGTTTCTCTTCATCATGCTGCCAAGGAGAGGGTTTATAGGGAGGAAAGGCATGTATTGCCCGGAGTTACAGAAGAGCCTGTCGCACATCTGCGACACCTCCCTCTGCTCTTTCAGCCCGCTTCTGCGCATCGCGTCAGGCTCGCAAGCGCCTGCACTGGCACCACTGCTCAAATAATTCAGTTGTATGTGATAGAAACAGAGACAAACCAAGCACATGGGGCATCAAAAGACATTTAGTCCTGGCTGGACCAGCTCGCCCACCTACAAGCCATGCTTACCCCATTGCAGCCCACCCCAGGCACTGCTGCAGATGCTGTGAGAAGCGCCAAGCTCCAGCTGGGCCAGACCCAAACCGGCTTCAAGGAAGCCCTCATGGGCCTGGCGGGCATGAAGTTGTGTGTGCTGCCAGGGCCAAGCGGGAAAATGCAACCCCTGCAGGTACTCAGCCTGCGCAGGCTTCCAGGGGGGTCTACAGGCAGAGATAAGAACCTGGAACAGCTGTAGCTCCCCAGACCCCGAGCAGCAATCCTGCCCACTGAGGAACCATTAGTGATGTGCTGGGGAGAGGCTGTGCCCTGCAGAGCTGCTCTGTGGGACACAAGAGAGTCTCCTGATTAAAAAAACCAATATCTTTCTCAAAAAATAAGGATTGGAAAACAAAGTTTAAAAAGGGAAGGGATGTTTTCCAGCAATTTACCCAAAGGTTATCCATAGCCAAGTAGCAGGGAAAGCGGACTTCGGAGCTGAAGGAATGATTTCTTTATTTTTAAAATAACATGTTCTTGGTTTCCCAGGAAGTTCTCTAGAAGGATGATATTGTGCCAAAAAAAATCCAGCTTAGTTTTCATAGTCTCAGAACATTTATAAGCTATGCCAGGCTAAAAATTGACAGCTCGAGAGGATCATTACCTCTCTGAAGACAGAGAATAAGGAGCGGAGAAGCAGGTTATGAAAAAGATACTAACTTTGAGTAAAATACTGTTGTTGTATGTGTGGGAGTAGGAGAGGGTAGGACAGCAGCCTGGTATTTCTTCAGAGAACACAGGTGTTTGAATGAAATCATGAATGATACTATAAACTAGAATATTTCAAATAAACATGTAAGTGACAAGTGCTATTTCAACACATCTAGTTTTGTATCTGTTGAAAGAGCTGTTAAGAAGACTAAAAGTGCTCGAATTTTTCTTTTCCAGGAACACTTTTCATCAGTGCGAACTGCAGTGACTGAGCAGGAGGCCTTTAAGTGTGACATTTCTTTTAGTATTTTGTTGACACCCTCTG
Source organism: Coracias cyanogaster (assembly GCA_033124195.1). Classification (NCBI taxonomy): domain Eukaryota; kingdom Metazoa; phylum Chordata; class Aves; order Coraciiformes; family Coraciidae; genus Coracias; species Coracias cyanogaster. The sequence continues at coordinate 31,490 of JAVSBS010007240.1, read as the reverse complement.
ATTTGGAAAAATCTGTTCCAAGTCCTACAATCCAGTAACTAAATTGACTAGAGACAAGCAATGTGTTAATCAAATATTGCCAGGAGTGACCAAAAGCCTTATTGTGCCATCAAATTGCATTGTAACTTTTTTTTTTTTACTTTAAACTGCACATCCTAAACATGAGAGCCCACAAAGTGCAAAACCCAACTTTACCTTCAACGTGGCATCTGCTCATGAAAGGTGATCTCTATGCCAGTGTTTCACCTTTGAAGAAGCAAAGGCTTCATCTTTCCTCTGGAGCCCTCCCATCAGTTTATCCTCCTGTTGTGCAGAACTTGCTGACAGCAGGAACATGAACAGCACCACATGCCATATTTCCTTACGTGTCCCACAGCAGCTGCCTGAGCCTTCTCTGAAAAGAAGATAAACACATTTCTTTAAGTCACTTTAGGTTTCAAATCATCTGCTCACAAGCGGGATCACTAGTGAATATGTGCTCACTCTCTCTGTGATGGTAGTAGAGGTTCCCCAGGGCCAGCTCTGGGGCGCAGCACCGTGGTGCCCTCACCCGCAGTGGGCTAAGGAGACATCTCAGGGATGGCCCAAACCCCAATGTCCATGAAAACGCTCCCAGATCCAACAGGTGTGCCAGAGTACTGTCTAGGTTGGATAAAACATAGTTTAACAGAACTTAGTTCTAAGGTTATTTTCAAATATATTTGCTAAGCTGAGATAGGTTCATGTCTTAGTGGTTTCAGCCTCCCAATGAAGCCCACCTGGAACCCATCACCACTTCAATTTGCAGAAACCAGCACAAACTAACAGTTGGTCACTAACATCGTCATCAAAGCCGGTTTGGATTTCCTTGCTCCAGAAGAGCTAGATCAACCTCTGCAAGTTTAGAGGGGGGACATGCAAATTTTCAGGGAGAAGCTCTGGAACTGGGGTTACAGCTGTGACTCCCATTGCAAACACATTTCTTGGAGTAAAACAATCAATCAGACAAACTCTTCTCTTACTCATCAAGAAACTACAGTGTAAGTATTTGTTCTGTGCAAGATGTTTAGCTCATCTCCCTGAAAGTTACCAAAGACATCTGCCAAGAAGCCTGGGACTCCAAGGGGGTGTGCTGCAGACAACCTCCCTACACATGGGAGAGGCACCTGCCCCTTCCTGGATATGCAGTTTCAGTTCCACAAGGTCACATTTTCAGTCCCACGTACCAGTACCAGTCACCGCCTGCAAGGGTGATGAAAACTCAGAAAGAAAAAGCAAGAAAACCTCTAAAAGAGGCAGCAGGATTAGCTCAGGCATGTGGGTGCTGGCAGCCACCAAACGCCCAAGGCAGCACGTCACTCCGGTGTGGTACCCACAGGGCCTGGCACCAGGAGCCTGCTGAGTGCCGTGCCGCGCCCTGTCAGACCGCGCCAGAAGCGCTGGCTGCGCTTCTCGGCAGAGGTCGGTGCTGTTGGACCAGGGTTCTGCTCCTCGGATCCAGCTCGGGACAAACATCCATGCTGGGCTCGCAGTAACAACTTCTGCAGCTGCCCAACGCCGATGGAGCAGGGTCTGCTCTGAGAGCAGAGGTCAGCTCCCTCCCTACAACAGCTGAGCTACTGCAGCAGGGTGGCTTCTTTTTTTTTTTTTTAGAAGAACCACCTCTTAGAAGGATCAGGAGCCATACAGGTTTAGTAGGCTGGTTAAAAGAAATGTATTTCAAATGTATTTTGGTTGAAGTTTAAGTGCCTCTGATAGCTGGCTTATAAGTGCGATAATGGAGATGAGGAGGAGATGAAGGCTTGACGTAAGGCACCAGATTGTAACAACGCAGGTGATTTCAGTCTCACGCAAATTATCAAGGGTCACAACAGATCACTGGATATTTGTCAGCATTAAGGTGGATTTCTTCTAGAAGAGGCGCTAGAGACAGCTGAATCAGCAGGTCGTGCGGGGCACCGTCTGTGCTCCTGTCGCTCGGTATTCGTGCTGTAGCACCCCAGAAGCCTGTGCCTGGCGCACAGCTCCCCTCCCGAGGCGCAGGGAGCCCCTCGGCAGCCAGCGGCTCCGCTGCGGAACCGAGAGAGCCCGCCTCTGCTCACTGGCGGCCCCACAAGCTTCCATAGACTAGCCTTGGAATGGTTCAGGTGGGAAAGGACCTTTCAAGGCCACCTGACAGGAGGGGATACCCACCACTATATTAACGAGGAGTGGGAAGAGCCGCGGCCGGCGGGCCCTTGGCTCCCCTAGGGAAGGCCCTGGCCGCGTCCCCTGGTCTGGGCGCTCCGCCCGGGGCACGGCCTGCTGGTCCCACCGCAGGGCCCGAAGCAAGATGGGAGGTCACACCTCGCTGTGCGAGAGCACAGTGCTGCGGGCATCCACCTCCACGCAAGCATCACGTCAGAGTCCACGTTAAGATCCATCGTTAACAGCACAATTTAGACTTTTTTTTTTGTGAAGATTCAGAAATTTTTCTCTTCCCATCCAAACTGCTGCCAATCCTGGAAAATGAGGAAATACACTCTGAGAACACAGGGAAGCTCAGTAGAAGAGTCTTCTCTTCCAGATTGCACAAGAGCTGAAGAAGTTACAGGAAAACATTGCATCATTTAGGTCGGAAAAGGCTGTTTGGGTCATCAAGTCCGACCGTAAACCCAGCCCTGCCAAGTCCACCACTAAACCATGTCCCTCAGCACCACGTTCACGTGCCACACAGTACACCACCACATGGGTTGAGCATCTGGTGTCCCTGTCATGGGCTACTGGCAAGAAGGGACTCCCAGCCATCCTGATCAGTTGTACCCAGCCATAGGCCGGGGAAATCAGCACACTGAGGCAGCACCTGTAGAGCCATGGCTAGGAAATGAGCCATTATTTTTGTGTCATGATTAATTCTGGGTTTGTTAGTTCATACAGAGGAAAGGGACATAGAGTGAAGTGCAGCCGCAGCTAGTGAACTCTCACCAAACAGCTTAAAATTCATACTACATTTATTTCCCAGGCTGGAACATGCTGTGGAGTGTTTTGTAACCGTATCCATGTGCTAGGGGAGCCTCCAGTGTAGTGCAAGGTTTGCCTAAAGCTCCTCTCTGGTCTAGCAGCAGAGCTGTTTGATTCTCCAAGTCACACATCTATCGCTCCATGAGGGAGCATTCTAACAATTCTTCTTCCTGTCGGTGCTATTTCCTGCACGCTGTTAACAGAATCCATCCCCACCTTCCCAAACACGCAATCTCATTTCCCTTTTTGTTAGGCAATTTTTGGATACCTTTTAATACATCCAGTGGTTTGGCTTCTTTCAACCAACTTTCCCACTGTTCACATGGTCCTCTGACCTTAGCCCACTTGAGAGCCAGCAAACCATAGGGAAGGTCTTCCCATCTGGGAATATTGGACGGGGCTGATACATTCCGTTTACATTTTAAAAGTGACATTTGGCTCAGATCCTGTCCGTGACACCAATTTTGTTTTGCCAGTTGACAGGGTCAACGGAAAGGATGCAGACACCAATAAAAGAAGAGGCTTATTTTACTGTCTACTTCAAGATAATACAGAAAGAAGGTTATATGTTTAGTCAAAAAGATAAACTTATTATACTCTAGTTTTAAGCAGCGGAGGGAATAAGCAGGGTAATCCACCTAATCATTACTACACAAAGTTAACTCTAGTGATTAAGAAAGATACATCACCTATTTCCCTAATAATACGTTACCATCATCCCGATCTGCAGTCACTGGGGAGCCCCGGTTGCAGCGAGGATCTCAAGAACCTGTCCTGGCAATTGGGAAGTCCTACACAGTGTGTCCACTCATAGGTGAGGTCTCCAAAGCCGCTGCAAGAGGGTCCAGCTCTTATACAGTTGAATAAACAACCTGCAAAACTTCAAATGCAGGAACATCTGGTGTCATCCTCCCTATTGGATTCCACCCAAAGCCTGGTGAAGGCTCAAGAAGGAATCCAACAGAGTAGCTATGTTTATTTTGGTTTTGACCACGTATCTCTCAACAAGGCCCGATGTCTAGTTTTATGGCCTTGCAGCATGCCTCTAGATAGAGAAAGATCTGCTGGTTACTGTTACGCAATAAGCGTTACAAAAAAGCTTTGTAAGTTGGCAAAAAAAAATATTCATATTAAAATAGCAAAATATAGATGAATAATACGTTGCACTATGCATATTGGATAAATTATTTGGTTGTGAGGTTCATCTATAGGTCAGTTTTGGTTTAGGGCCTATTGTTCAGGCCTCAGCACTTCACCGAGGCAGAGATGCTTGTGGAGCAGCAGACGCTCGTGCTGCAGCCTGAAACAGCAGCAAGTGGATCTACTTCCTGAGCACCTGCTGACCGACAGCGGAGCTTCACTCTGGGACAAAAGGCAAGCTTCATTTTTAATCTGCAATTCAAAGAAGAGGGAAGCTACAAGGATTATTAAATTAGGGGTTTGCATTTATGAGTCCAATAAAAATTCAAATATCCCTGGCTGAATGGCCTTGCAGCAAGAGAAGTCACTTGTTTCACAGAAACTTCTCTATAATCTGATCCACAGATAAGATAGAACTACAGGAAGCCCACACAGCTTACCCAGGCCCCCAAGCTCACACACAGGATGCACCAGGAAGCAGTTGAGGACCCCAGCTGAAATGCAAACCAGCTTCCACAAAAGGCTATTCCAGTTCACTCAAAGAAGAGCTATTAGTGCATTTAAAAAAAGGCAAACCAAACAAATCAGCACCCCACACACTTGTACAGGAACTTGCATTTCTTACAAGCCCATTTGCCCTAGGGAAAAAGAATCCCTGTAGCGCAGAGCTCCTCTTCACCAGACTCGATGGAGATACAGCACAGAATGGAATTTTCTGGGTTTCATCTTTGGCAGCTTAAAGCAAAGATTTGGTTTGGATGGCCAAAATATTTGTACAGTGAACCCTGAAGCCTGTCACAAGATGCACTGCCCTTTTGCTGTGCTGGCACAGACTCCCCTCCTGACTTCTTGCCGTTAGGCATCCAGTCAGGACAACTTCAGAACAACCTAATTTGGCTTTTCCAAAATATAAGCCAAGAACAATTCCAACAGAGGAGTAATTGCAGTTATATATATATATAAATATATAAATGTGTGGCTTATACATGAAGTAGTTTATTCAACAGGAAAATATCACTCTGAGTCACCTGCGTGCATGAATGAGCACGTGCTCCCCAGTTAACCTGGAAGGCAAAAGTTTACGGCAGCTTCACAACATGCTTTCTACTTCAAGACTCCGAAATGGATGTTCTTTCGGACAACAAATGTTTTTAAAAACAGGACCTGAAGCTAAGAACTGTGGCGTATAGGCTTTTATTAAAGGAGAGGAAGAAAAGAGCGTGAAAACCATAGCACTCGATGTTTCTTTAGTATAAAATGTTACACCACAACCCCCAGTATAAAGTATCACAGCGATTTATGACGCTAAAGGAAAAAAAAAACAAACCAAACAAACACCCAGAAATCCCTTCCCCAGAACGCACACATGTAGGCACAAAGTGAACAATCTCAAATTATTTATTAGGATAAGACAAAGTACTGTTTCAATATTCATACAGAACAAATGGTAATAAAACCAGGAAAATAAACTGTAAAAAGTAGGCCAATCACAGAAGAGTTGGGTTATGACAAAGTAAATTAAATGCAAAATTCATTCATGCAAACAAGCAGCAAAGAATTATTTACAGTTTTGATGGGATGAATTACAGCATTGGCCATATTTGCTCCCCAGTCAAATTACTCAGCGACATATTAAAGGGACCTAATCTGTACATTCAATAATGAGAATCTATAAAAAGAAAAATAATTTAAACAATTTACAAGAGCTGTATTACAGGTGGCATACAGGTATCATTTACAAGAGCTGTATTAACAGGTGACACAAAGGCATTAATCAGTAATTTAGGAATAAAAATTTGTAGCACATATTTTTATATCACATCTTCAGTGTCTGAACAGTAAACAAAGTGGAGACATAACATGAGTGCAACACAATAGAATAAGGCAACTTAACCAAATGGCTCTTCAGAGAACTTCCATCCTACAAGGGTTTACAATTTGTAAGCTTGCCCGTCCGTTTCACTACCTACCTAAAACAAGTATTTGAAGACAACAGTCGGTGATTAGAAGGCTTGCAGATGAGATGGTAGATGGAAAATTAAATACTCGTTTGTTAAAATGCCAAAACTCAGGAATATAAAAAAAGTGCAGAATATCAAAAGCCCTCTATATCCTATCTCTATAACATCAACACACTAATTTTCATGTTCTTCGTGTCATAATTTAATATGTCTCAAAATACTAATTCACTAGTCTTGTAATTAAATTATTTTGTAATGTACAATCTGAAACTAACATACCTCCTCCCAAAGCTTGTATTTACAAGGTTCTTAAAACGATGCTAGAACTGTGAAATGCTTGCGATTTATAGCAAAGATTAGCAACTGACATACCGTATTCCAGTTTATTTTATAGGCAAGACTAATTAACACATTTAGCTTTAAAAATTATTTTCCATGTGTTTTTTTTTTTTGCATATTTCCTCAAATGCTTACAGTAATGGTTGATTTTCTCAGAAGTTTTAGCAGAGAACAAATGCCAATTGTGTTCTACTTGATGCTATTTGTTTGAACATCTACATAACAAGATCAAGGATAACACTGAAATCCAGCAAGGAAAAGTCATCCGTATCATAGTGCACAACGGGAACGTTACGGGCCCTACAGAAAGCAGCACAAGAAGCCAAACCTGCCAAGGACTTGCCACATTAACAGAGTCCACATACTCAAAAAAAAAAAAAACCCAAAAAACAAACCAACCAAAAAAACCCCCCAAAAACCACAACAAAAGGGATACCTGAAATAAGGCCAAAAAATATTTGCAAATGATAGCTTTTAAGTCTGTCAAAAAGATCAGGCCATATATATTTTATTTACAGTTTCTATTTAGAATCTTTATTTGCAACAAATGATTTAGCACCAGCAGGAATATGCAAAGTAGCACTACCGTGTTCCCCAGGCAGAAGACCCTGAGGCCAAATCTTGCTTATTAGTTTAAAGCAGTCCTCATTTAAGAGAATCACTACGCAAGTCACTAAGTGAGTAGGATTTGGCACTCAGTTACGCAAACCTAGACTGCTCAAACATATTCCTTTAGCGTATTAATAATTACAAATATATTACAGCATCTTTTGAGATGTTTTCAGAAAATGTTTTTAAGAATACTTAATATGCTTTACATGTGTGAAGTAAACAAAACAGGCTTCTTTGCAGACTTTTTCAAAACGTAATTAGTAATTTTATCACAGACGACAGAATACACTAGCAATGTACTTTGGAATATATCAGTAAAATTTAAAGAATGTAGGCATTATCCCTCTATACTGTGATCAAGCATTTCTCTCCTGTGGTCATGTGTGAGAACTTAATTCACCCATTTTGACCACAACAGTTGTGAAGTCCACTCCCTCTCATTGCGTATTAGTGGGAAATGGAAAAATTAATACAAGCAAAACATTAACTGTATGTGTCAAGTGTGTTCCCAGCTCTGCCTTGTGACCTACAGTTCTTGGACAAATACTTCTAACCTGACCCATAGATTTTTGTTTACTTTTTAACCCCACCAAAACTCTATTAATATTTTTTAAGCCTACATCATCCAGAAAAAAAAAAAAGCACATTGCTAGGAAAACAGTGACAAGGGAATGAACTAGTCTTCTTACGTATGCAAGTGAACTCAGGATAAAAAGCTGACGACAACTAGCTCAACAGAACCGTGCTGACTTTTGTCGGTTCTGAACTCACCTAAACTGCTTCCTGAGGATTACAGCCACCTAGTATCCAGAATGTGAACAGTGAACATGATATTTAAAAACAGGTTGAATGTAAATTTAGGTATTAATTTAAGTTAATGACTGAATGTGTAAGACAGCATCTAGTCTTTAAGCAGCACAGATTTGCTCTAGATAAAAGACACTTTAATTAGTTCCAAATTTATAAAGTTATTCCAACTTATCTGGAAGTAGGTATTTCCTGAAGACCTAGACTAGATAGAGATAGTTAATATTACAACCCCTAAAGGCAATACAATCACCTTGCATATATACCAGCACCAACTCAAATGCAAGTAGAAATCTCACAGTACTACTGAAGGAATATTTAATCCACTAGAAGAAGCCAGAACAGAATTTTTGTTCTTAATATACAGGAGAGTAAGTGGGACAGAGTGGTCTCATATTCTTTCCATGCTGTAGCTCTCAAGTTACGAACAGAGGTGTTGGTAGAATCACACAAGTGCTTGCTTGCAGAACACCACAGAGAGAGAAGGGAAGACCTTCAAAAGGCAGGTCAGACAACTGAACAGCCCTTGAAAATCTTGGCCAAACTGTAAGACAAAGTTACCAGTGCTGCTTCTCTCTGAAGTATTAAATTTATTGATGCTTTACTAAAGAATGAAAAAGTGTTTATACTTAAACCTCTGCTAGCTTCAGTAAAGAATGCTGAGGATGTCTTCATTCCAGCTTGCTAAATATTCAAAAAGTATTGTAGAAGAAGTTCCCTTCTCGTTCAAACTGCAGTTACCCTAAGCAGAACCAGAAAGGTGAGAGTGGTTAAGTTTAATAGCCATACCAGCTTGGAATAAGTTCATCTAAAAATGAACTTCTTTGGCCAGAAATAATCTGTACCTCTCTGAGTAAAACCCTGCATGATATTTAGGGAGATACCGATAGAGTAAAACTGTGCGTAATACTTAAAAAGACTAAGCTAGAGGGATGAGACCAAGAAATGTGTAAGGTGAAGGCTACAGGGCTAAGAAGCCAGAAACCTGATGCTGTTTTCCTGGCATGTCTAGCTACACTGGATTGAAGGAATCAGCTCCATGACCAATAAAATTATCTGCCATTTCTCTGGTAAGCAATACTGGTTAGGAAACCTCACGAATAAAGTCCCAGTACCAGCAAAATCGGCATTATATGAACAAATTAAAAGGCACTCACATGGCTGATTGAGCTGCAAATGATTACACATTCAAAAGGAGCTTTACATTTTACTTTAAAAAAAGAAATATCACACAACTTTCCTCTAGAGAAGTGGTTCCACTTGAGAAGACAACAGTAGCCCTGAGAAAACACCAAGTTTTCTCTACTGAAAACTGTACACCACATCGAATCAATTCACTCTAAAGCAGCTTCAAGCAGGTAGCTCTGAGGAAAAGAAATGGCAAGGGTGCAAGTAAAACCAGAGATCACGAAAAAGCAAGTTACTTCAATGATCTGTATAAAAGAAAAAAGCCTTTTCAACCTATTTGTAAGAGAATTTAGATGAAAAGACATTAAGGCTTATCTCGCAACGATTTGTGATGCCTAGCATTTCTACTGGTGGTAGAGTCAAGCTTTGGAGACTATAGGAACAAGTTCTAAGTTGCGAGGAAAGGAGACAAAACACAAAGATGTGGCCTAAACACAGGACCCCTGCTTTACAGTAGGGCTTGATAACCTCTCTGGTTGCTCTTGTAACGAAGTACCAATTGTGCTGATAGAACTAGGAAAAGGAAGCCAATTGTTTTAGAAGCTCAAGGGAAGTAAAATAGAGGTAGGGCATACTTTCTGATTCTCACAGTAGTTTCTATACAGTACAGCTTTTCAAGAATTACTCCATTCATTCTGTAACTCGGCACATTTAATTTAACAAGGTATCTTAGGTCCTATCAAACTCAAATGGTTTAAATTAACCATAGTCATCAGGTAATTATCTTCTAGGTGTGCTTCTCGTTAAATGTACAAGTAACTTCTAACTACTGCTTCAAGAGCAGCTCTCTTTCTGTATCACAAAAGGAGAAGTGAAGTAGCAGTAAATACAGTCTAAAGGAACTCTTTCTAATCAAGCTGTAGTATGTGTCTTAAAGTACTGCACTTTGCAAAAGAAAATTAAAAAAACAACAAACCAAAATGCAGTTGGTTTGCAAGGTTTTCAGAGGTTGTCAAAACATCCAGAATATTAAAGTTGTTACAAAGTTTTATAACCGAATAAAGGTTACTTTATATTGTCAATTATAACTTAAAAGGAACAGTATAGACCATTTATAAAGATATTCTATAAAAGCCATATCCACTTATCTTCTGGAGTGCTCTGATTTAGCATTGGATCAGCTGAACTGTGAATGTAATTTTTGTTTGGTTTATGTCTAAAATAAAAAAATCGAACCAAGCACAATGGAAATGTAGCATGAGTACCAGGAAAAGCAACAATAAATGGAACTGCATTTGTGATTGGCATTGGGCTTAATGAACTGGTTGCTCTAAGTTACCAGACTCCTAAAGGACCACAGATACTAAAAAAGAAAAAAAGAATATGTTAGTATGGGTCTTTGAATTTTAAGAAAAGAAAGAGAAGACTGAAAATAGCACATAGAGGTTTCCAAAACACTAGGTGGATGTGCCCATGAATACAGCACGGCCACGCTGGAGAGCACTCGAGCAATCAGTTTTAAAAATACCTTAAAACCCAAGATATTAATGTGTTCTAGTCTGGTTGCTCCTCATGCACTTATAGGAAATATTTAACATTAAAATGGTATCATAAAATTGGGTAGCCTTTTAGTCCAGAGTCATATAGCTAATGACTGTGTAACGTTCTTATAAGTTTAAGATCTCATGTCCTGCCTTCAGGACTGAACTTATTACAACAATCACAACTGTAAATTTTAAAAGTATACTGAAAAACCCAAAGATCAGTTCCAGCGTACGGATTTTATCCCAAGGCCACAATTTGATGAATGGTTCCATATTGCAAGTGCACTAAATATTGGTCCATTTGGTGCTGCAATACAAACTCCCGTGCTGTCCGCAACTTTCAAAAACAAGCTTCCAAATCCAAAAGCAGGCCAACAACCTTTCATTTTCAATATCTAATTAGATTTGGATCAACTTTTATAAAATTAAGGAGGAATCACATTTTCAAACTAGTAGGTTGGGGCAAAATTTTCCAAACCTCCAGAGAAAATGAGCCAAAGCATCAGGATTACGAGGTCCTGTACTTAGTCTATTTTATAAGGATTTCCTCAGTTCTCTCAGGCTTTGTGCTACCTTTATAAATAATGATGAATGACATCAGAATTTATAAGACAGAGCAAAAAAACCCAGAGGGCATTTTAGAAGTCATATCCTCTAAAAAGAAAAAAACCAAACCCAACCCCCCAAACTTGCCTTCATTTATCATGAAATTACTTCCCAAATCCAACCAAAGACAGAGGGTATCTTCCCAAAATACCAGCCACATCTTTGAATAAATGAAAAAGGCACAGAAGCTCACAAAACCTTCAAAACATCAACTGCTTAATCTGCTGCTTTGGCTGGGTTTTTTCATTTGTTTCTATTCTTCCCACTGAAAATTAAACCATTAATATTATGACCATTAATTTCCGCACAAAATTTCCATTATTTCCACATAAAAAGAAATTAGTTACTATTCTTACTGTGCAAAGCAATTGTCTACAGCTTCCTCATCTCATACATAGTACCTTACTGTTTTTAAAGTTGTTTTCTGTAAGTACACGTGGGAAACTGTGTTCATAATGTAGTATAGCTAATGAAAATAATTTTTCATTCACCAATTACAGACAAAAACCAATGGGCCTAAAGCCTCTGGAGTAACCTTGCAATATTTTCATGCTGAGCACTTAAAAGGTCTGGCATTCCTTCTTCTGGAAGCTTGTTTTCAGAGGATGTATTGCATGTTAAAAGTTCAATACTGGCTACATGTACCATAGAACATAAATGGTATCCCCAAACAGTTCACTTTTCAATGCCCAACAGAGTGAAAACCCCTTCCTTATAATGGCAATATTCAGTAGCTAGTCACTTCTCAAAAACAGTTACAGAACATCTGCTATTTTCTTCTCCCTTCCCCAGATTTAGTTCCCATTGCCATAAAAAAGTGTCGTTCAGGTGGAAAACAGTTCAGTGTAGTGACATCCGGTATCTCAACTGAAATTTGGCAGCCCAAGAAGAGCACCAACAGCTCCAAAGTATCCCTGTTCAAAACAAACAAACCAAAAATATTTCAGATTCAAGTACGTTATTAAATTCTGCACTTATCACATTTCAGTAAAAAAGCATCACTTTTAAGACATAATCTTTCATAATAATTTTTAAAAGCTGTGATAAACATTTTCGCCTTCTTATCTAGCTTAACTTCGGGACATTTCACCCCAAGCCTCCCCATACAGTGCAAGACTTCCAAGACATGTATCAGTGACTCCTAAAGCACTGAAATCAGGTTTGGTTTGCTTTTCTCAGAGGAGCTGCGTATTTTGGTTGTCAAAGGATCTTTGATATAGTAACATTAGTCCTAAGGTACAAGTCAGAAATGTCTTAAAGTAACTGCAGCTCAGATTTTTACAGAATTATGTCCAAGCTTCAATGCTACTTTTTGGACGGTATACTCAGAGGCACACATGTTCTCCTGTTGGACTACTTATTCCCTCTGGGGAAGTGAGATGCTCCCCGTCCCTATAACTGCAAAACATGCAAGCATTTGGAATCTACACTTGACCAAATGCAAGAATTTAAAACGTATCCAAGAAAAATCCGAAGGGAGTAGTTAGAACTAACAATGAACCAAGCTGCTATTACTGCAGACACCAGCACCAAGACAGACAACTGCCAGTCTCAGGATAAGCAATAAAGGAAAAAAGTTGTGAGAATCAACTGAAGGGGAATAGATGTAATGCTGTAATATTGCAGACCAACAAATTGAGAACAAAAATTGCCAGCCCACTGTCAAGAAGCTACAAGTCTCCCAACTGTTGCACCTGTAATTAATACTGGTTGCTGTACGTTAACTGGTCAGCTTTCTCAGCATTACCTGCTGATCTAGATTGCAGAAGTTGCCCAAAGCCAGTTTGGTCTCAGCATAAAATCACTACAACAACTTCAAGGTGTTATCTGTGGTGGTATGAAAGCAGCCCTTGTTAAAAGCCGTCTCAACTTTCAGGACGTTGCCCAAGCTGAGCTGAGAACAATGTAGGTATTTCAAAGGTCTGTGCTTTAGATGTCTCTGTAATCTTTAGAAATAAAATACTTACTGTTGTTTCCACCCAGACCCAAGGAAAGACTGTTGAACCTCAGTGCAGAGCTTAACATTTTCTTGTCCCTCTCCAAAGATCTATAGTGTGAACTGAGATAGCCCAAAGCGACTGAAGCAGAGTGCTGTCCCCAGAGAACTAAAAGAGTACAACAAACCTCCTCTTGTTTTCAATGCTTACCGAGCACTTGGTGTCTCACGGTATCATGCTTATGAGACAGCCACTCAATACACCCATTTCTGATTTATGGTAAGACAGTAGGTACAGATAAACGAACCACGGCATACCTCATGTTCTAGGAACAAGGCCTTCAGCTGGCCTTTTGACCAGTAATCCAGTGCATATGCAAGAAGCTTCATTGACAAAGTATTCACACGTAAAAAATTGCCGACAAACACAACTCTGTTTATTTTCTAAAAAGAAGAGAAAAACAGCAAAGGATTAACTCTTTTCACTGTTTAGCACAGCTCTGAAAAAAGAAACCAAGAAATAACCAACCCACAATTAAAACGTGATGCTAAAATTTAAAACACAGCATACTTGGGGAAAAGAAAAAAAACATGCAACCCTCAGGAATTAAAGGAATTAAAGTAGCATTTGTATTTCAAATTAAGCAAGCATTTTCACAAGTTAAGCCAAAGAAAGAGCCCAGCTAAAAGTGAAATTAAATGAAAAATATATTTGGTAGAAAAGACTCAATGCCTTCATAGCCCTGTACAATGCTGCTTGATCCATATGCAACAAGGCAGCACTGTAAAGAAGCCGAAGACAGTAAGACATAACAGATGTTCCTTTCATCTTCAGACTTCACTGTGCATCGGCATAACATTAGACCAAGAATTAAATACTAAAAGTGAGCTGTGAATTTTAATCAAGACAAATGTAAAAAAGTGAAATCATTTCATTTTCCCCACTGAAATAAACCAAACATTAAGTGGAAGCAGCATTAACCACTGGTTTAATGACACAAAAGCAAGCATCAAAGAAAATTTAATCGTGTTAGTGCTTAACATAGTGCTTAAATAAGCACATTATTTTGTTAGATCGATACTTGTAGCCAAGTTAAAAAAAACTAGTACGACAATTCAACCTGTAGTCAAATAACTAACATATAACTGTTTTCCACCATCTTCATCGGTTCACAGCGAAGGCAAAGCAAACACACTGTTAAGGCACCCAAAAATAATTCTATACCTGAAAGCCAAAATAATTAAATCCATTTTATCTTTATTCATCAGTTCAAGAGATTAGTTTGTGTATCTCTAGTAACTATTTTTTATGATTAGTTCTGTGACATAGTTGGAATTAGAGCAAAGTGCCTTGGAATGAAGCTGATTTGCACAGTTTACAAGTTCTCATTTGTACCCATTTACCCCCACCCATAAATGTAAATGACATACGTTTGCCTGAGACTATTCTAGCGTACTTTTAACTTCACCTTCATTCTAACTCTTTTGTTATCAAGCTTTGCCATAAAGCAAAAAAGCCAAAATTAACTTAATACCCAGAAATTAACTTTCTTCAAGACAGACATGAGTAAAAGACAGAGAAGAAAACTGAAGGAGAACTTGCAATGTTAAATCCAGAAAATTGTATTAGTCTGGCTCCTAAGCAAAGGGAGGATTACTGCAGCTAACAAGGTTGTTCATATTTCTAAGACTATCACATCCACAGATTTGAAGCAGAGCTGTAAATACAGTTACTCTTAATCTTCTCTAAGAAAGCTGTTCCTAAACCTCACTTTATCTGAAGTTTGTTGATAATGAATGAGGAAATCACTGGTGCTGAGACACCTGTTATCTCCTATGTCTAAATCCAGTATTCTTCCATAGGTTTTTGACTATCCATGCTAATCATACTGAAGCCAAATGCATACTGGTTCTGCTAAGCTGAGCTCTGAGAAACAGAGGATGGCAGAAAACCATCTCTGTATCCACTAGTAAGAAGACAGCTGTCAAAACAATCTGAAGTTTCAAGAGACAGTAAAAATTAAAAGAAATGCTAGAAGCAAGGTTTTCCACGAGCTTTAATCACAGAAGAATTTCAGCCTGAAGGAACTGCTGAAGGCCATCAGGTCCTATGCACTGCTCAAAGCAGGTATTTCAGCAACTTAAACACTGAAGTTGCTCAAGTCACATGTTTTGAAATTCTCCAGGGACAGAGAACCATGGTCTCCAAGTCCATGTTTCAGGGCTTAATCACTCTCACTGTGAGCATCCTTCTCCCCTTATACCAACTTCCTTTGCTACACGTTGCATCCTTCTGCCATGTGTGGCTGTACCTGGCAGCATCTTCCCTGCAACCCTCTCCAGGTAGTGCCAAGCATTCCAGGCTTCAGCTTTTGGTCCAGGCTTAACCCGGATCCCTCCAGATGAGTGTCTGCTCACACATCAGGTGCTCCAGGGCAGGGCCTTGTCTTGGTAACCTGTCTGTTAGACTTGTTCCAGTCTGTCAGTGCTTCTCTTCTGGTGTTGGTAGTGGTTGGGAAGAAGGGAGAAAGAGGTCACACCCAACATAGCACCTTCTCTGACCTGCTGGCTACGTCCTTGCTAGTGTATCTCAGCACAAGGTCAGCCTTCACCAGGCAACACATACACTGCTGATGTGTGCTCAGTTCAACTTGTTTGCCAGCACCCTCCACTCTTCCACAATGCTGCTCCCTAGTCAGGCTGCGTCCCACCTTTTGCTTTTGCCATGAGGATACTGTCCTGAAAGATCAACAAGCTATCCTGGGCTCCTTATGCCACTGAGACAACCGCCCACAAGAGCTTGCTTCCTTAATCCCCGCCCAAACCAGAATCTTGCTCTATTGCTGTCCATATAGACTTGTCTTCACTTTCCTCAGTATCTTAAAGTCTGCTATTGCAAGGCTGTCACTGAAATCCCCGACCAATTCTTCACTCATGAACAGCAGGTCCAGCACCATGCTTGCCTGATCAGCCTTCCTAGCATGCGTGTCAGATAATCATCCCTGGCACACTGAGAAGCATGGATTGCTTGTGATCTGCCAAGTTACCCTTCCAGTAGAGGTCAGGATAGGCCCCCATGAGAACCAGCACCAATGGGTCCTCTTGTATCCGAAGCTGCATGTGTTTGTGTACACAGACTTAAGCTGGGCCCACAGTCATTCTATTTTCACAAGGGAACTTCAAGCCCTCTCATCACAACATCCTGTACTCCCCTGTTCCCTCACTCATCTGCAGGCTTTGAGCTCCATTTCCTAAAGAAGCTAGTTTGAAGCTCTCCTCATCAGGTTACTCTCCCCATTGGCAAAGGTATCCTCGTCCCGCTTCTCCAAAGACAAAATATTTTGAACCATTTCCCAGTTCTTTAATACTACATTAATTTCTTCATTTCATTAGAGTGTGTACTAAAAGGTTTAAAACGATACATCGCTTTAGCAGTCATTTATCCTGAAAACAAAGAATAGACCTACAGATACATTATTTCCTTGCCAGAAGTTTTTACCTCATTTACTGCACACATCCGAGCAATGGACCCAATGTTATTGGTGATGGTGACCAATATGGCTCTTGCAAGGTCTTCTTTACTAACAGACTCTCTCTTTTCTTTGTAGATCATATTCCCAAAACTAGAGCAGGAAAAAATTCCATTAAGTACGAAGTGATTCATGTGCTTTTAAAGTAATTTCAGAATGGAATTTTTATGCTGTAACAGAACTTAAGTCTCATGTTTGTTCTTAAGGAGCTCCATTTTATGTCGGTATTAAATATAGAAATTTGACAACTGACACTACAACATGTGTATTTACTCCTTCACAGGAATCAGTCAATCTTGTTACAATAAAACCCTCAACAAAATATTTTTGTTTAGATTGTTGACTTCCATGAAGAAGCATCTACAGCAAAGAGTAGTCTCATTCTTAGGCAAGACTATTCTGCAAATCTAGTCACAGTAAATTAAGCAAATGCCTAAGTCTGACTGGTGAATCCTCCAACTCCTCATGCTTGCTTCCTCACTCACAGCATCTATCCAATCCTCTACTCTCAAAGCAAACCAGAGAGGAGTTGAATGGTTTTATGATGGAACACAATCCTTTGAAACAGAAGATAAACAGAGGACAGATTGCAATTTAGGTTATCTAAGTGAGAAGTTCTACATTAGAAGGGCACGTGCATTACTATACAGAGTAGATAACTTCTTAGGAATTATTAAAAAAGCAAGACAAGAATCCATAACTACACATGATATTATACCACTAAGGACTTTGTGCCATATCCAAGTCAGTTTGGAGAGACAGAATCTTGATCATTCCAAAACTCGTTAAATATCCTAAGGGACTTTAAAAGTAAGTAACAAAAAATACCTATATACAGAGTGAGTTAAGATGTATTGACTAAAGGTGCAAAGTTTGCACATATTAGAACCTCCCAGCACATGCTCTCTCAAGAGGCTTGGACTCAGCTGTCTGGAAAGGGAGAAGAATTAAGTTACTCTGAATTAAGACCTCTTATTACTGAATAAGAGCAAAGATTTAATGAACTTTCTTATGTACATATTAATTTCACTCCCAAAGCTTATTCTTCTTCAATTTCTTAAGGGTAGAGAAGCTGTAACATCACCAGTAATCTTCCTCAATGGAAATAAAACTTGCAGCTATGACAAAAATGCTGTCACTGGCAGTAGAATATATTCATTCTCATGGTGTAAACTGTTTATGTTCAACAGCCTTCATAAATGAGCAAAGTAGTTAAAACATTATGCCAGCTGCCAGTACTGACAATCATGGATCAAAAAAAGCAGCCTTTCCAAAAAAATGAAGAGATACTAATGTAAGAGCAACACAAATGCTGTCTTGCACTCATTTTCACTCTGGACAACAGGCCTACTAAAAGATTCTAAGTCAAATAGTAATTGGCTTTAGTTTTCTCCTGCACTTTTTTCCTGCCACTCCTGTGACCACCTCACATTTTCTCCGACTCATGTAAAGCCGTGTATGACATACCACGTGAGGTTTCTTTAATACCCAGCTGCACATGGCTTTAGAACTTCAAGGGGAACTAAGTATATATACTTCTGCAATAAAAACGTAACTCAGCTACAATAAAAATCTGCAAAAAGCAGTTTTCTCTGTATTAACAGTTTAAGTCTTGTTTTTGAAGCATCCCAAACCAGCAAAAGAACCAATGAAAAGATATCTTGCTTACCTGGATGCCACAGCCCACCCTGGCAAGCCAAATCTTTCATAGTCTCCTCCATAAATATCTCGAACCAGCTTGTCCGCATGTGTGCTGTCTCCTTTGGACGCCATTTCCAGAGCTTCTTCGAAACTTTCACAGCCTGTCAACAAACTGCACAGACCAAGAAAGGTCCCTCCACCTAGACTAAGAAGAAAGAAAGCTAGTTGTTTTTAAATAGTATCTCCTCACATCAAAGATTCTTATGTCTGACTAACAAAACAAACAAAGCAAGCCCTCCAGCTTAGACACCAAGGTGTCCGCTTGCTTGCTCAGGGTTCACTACACAAACAGCTGTCAATCACCTTAACATTTATATAAGGCACTTACAAGAAGCTAACCATATCGTAAGAGCTATCAAATAATTAGAACTCTCAAAATGTAAGCTGGAAGACTTAAAGACAAACTCCCTAAATGCCTACATCACGCCACTGACCCTGATCCTTGACCATTTGCTGTAAAATGTGTGGTGTGGCCATATTTATTTTTATGAAGCAAGAGAAATACAGGTTCACTGGACACATTATCAAAACTTAAGATAAAACCTGTAAAACTCTTACTATGGAGCACCTCTAGCACTTACTGGTTGATAAATAAGATATTAGCTACATCTCCTCAATAACAGAGCTATGGGAATGTGCTTCAATGAATGCAGTTGTAAATTAAAGATACTATAGAGTAGGGAAAGGCTAGGTGGGGGCAATCAGGGGTGGAAGCACTTTGAAAACAGAAGGCTCACTGCTCTATAGAGTAATGACCTCAAGTTTTTAAGTTACCTTGTTCCAGTTACTCTTTTATAGTTGTCTTTGGAATGGACCGATAAAATACTGACTCCTGAACCAATGTTAACAACCAGCAATGGGTATGGATCATCCAGATTAAAAGGCATCTTTTGGCATCTCTCAGGATCTGAGGCGTTTTCAAAATAATAGCACTCTGCCTGGCCATTGAAGCTGACAGAGTCTATATACAGTAAGCCTTTGACAAGGCAGTCAAGCTCGTCCAGTTTGTGCAGCTGGAGGTTTCCAATCTGTATTAAAAAAGAAAAAAAGACAGTGTCAACATGTTCTAACATTGCTTAAATGTGCTACCAATTTATGAGTATATTTGTACTGCCTAACTTTATCTCAGCCAACTAATTCAATTCCACTACAAAGCCAACAAAGAATGCAGAGGTAAATTCTGAATACATCAATTAGCAAACTACTCTTGCCTATAAATCTAGATCTCAGACTTGAATCATGAGCAGACAGGCAGTATAAGTATCTGCTTTGGTAAGACCAAAGATAACTTTCAAGACACTCAGACATTAATCCATTGAAAAATCAGCAACGCTTTTCATCAATCTAAATTAAAGAAAGGGCACCAAACACCCTCAAAGTGGTCTCATTACGGTCATCTTGGTGAAACTCATACATCTGCACATCTTCTCAAGGTTTAAGGGTTTCCTTGCCATCTTAGAAGTCAGTCATTTCTACAAAGTCAGCAGATAAAAGTCTCAATGGCATCATACTAACTATCCTTGCAACTTTATTAACGCTCCAAGATCATAAGAAAGCCACAGATCACAAATTCTGCAGGATTTTAGGTGTTACAGTTCTTCCTCATCTTCGTATGTGACATTTAAACCACTGTTCTCTCATAAAGCAGGAAGACAATTCAACAGGTGCTGTGGATTCCAGGAAGGCTGTAATTTCATATCATACTTAATCCAATTTAGCTCCGGGCTTTCACAGGAAGAGTCATCACGCCCTCTTCCCTTACCACAGCAGGGAGTTCCAACAGTTACATGTCCAATTAGGCAGCTAATACAAGAAAAAAACACTCATAAAGCCTATTACTGAATCAGGTGAGCTCACAGTTAAGAAAGCAGCCTGCACTACATTAGGAAGCCGCACAATCAGACCGGATTGCGCACTGCTGACTGACATCAGTACCAGATCACGGCACAGCCAGTCCCCTCCTGTCCCCCAGGTGCCTTCAGTGTTTTTTGCCACGGCACAACTGCAAAGCTCCACTGTTGAGCAGATCAGGGAACTGTTCCAACATCAAGTATTTCTGTGGGATTCTAGCTAACGAGTTAGTTCTGCTGTACAAGTTGTGACCCTACCCCACTAACAGTTGTACCAGCTCAACGCAAGACCGGCGCAGGAATGGAAATACAAGCAGATTTTTGAAAGCAATCACTTTGTGCTATTGAAAGTTTTCTCGTCTCTAGAATCACAAGAGGTCTGCACCCATTTTAAATCTAGGCCATGTGCACACTGTATACTGTGATAAGATTCTCAGTATCAACTATCTTTAGATAGAAACTGCATCTAAACAAATGACCAGTTTTGATCGTCAAGGAAAGAGTCAAAACATCTCAGGAAAATCCCAATCTGATCTGCGGTTAAAAAAAAGACTGCCGTTGAGATAGGTTTTTTGTCACAGATCTCCAAAGAATGCACTGGACTAAATTAGAGAGCAAAATCCCATCCACAAGCACTGAAAACCTATCATCAAAGACTGCTTCGCAAAGGAAATCCAAAGTGACCCGAGCACTTCAGCAGCTGAAGCACATTTCCCATCAGAGAAAACACAGATTAGAAAACTTCCAGAAAGCTGTCCTGCATTCCACTGCACTAATAGAAATTTCTATTAGCTGTTAGCATTAGATCTTCATGTTTAGTATGCTTTCTGACATCATCATATTTCTAGATTATCAGTTAAGACTGAAAAACAAATGAATAATTCATAATCTTTGAGCATTCCACAGTTATTCAAAATACTACTTATTTTAACCCCTCACGACCAATGCTTTTAGCATCAGCTGCAGTACAAGGAAAGACAGGCTACCTACTGTGCGAAAGTCTTCTTCAAACTTGTAAGCGCCACCACCAGTGGCACAGAGCACCGTATGTAGTGTTGAAAAGTTCTTATTTCTTCCCATTTGGATAAAGGTAGGCAAATCATGAGTTGGGAATCGAATAAAGTGCAGGTTTCCTCTTCGAGCAAAAATTGTTAAGTCTTTCAGCTCAAGGTGGACATCTCGAATGCCAGTGGATCCATAGGCTACGTTGGAAGTCAGATACTTGCGGATGCTCTTCAAGCTTTCAACTTCCTCCTGCTCCTCCTCTGCAGTGATATCAATGGGTTCAAAATATGCAAGTTTCACCAAAGTTCCTCCAATGTCCATGCCAAACCATGGAAAAGCTGTGAAGAGACAAGAATTAGCTTTGTTAAAGAGCAAAAGCAATACATGAAACTTAAGACTAAACCAAGGCTAGACTTTTCAACAAGACAGATGTGAACAAAAATCCCCAGAGGAACAAAGAATTAATACTCATTCCCATTACAGGATCTCAAATATTCCTCTGGCCACAGGTAAAAACGGAGAAATGTGCCCAACTAAAAACTCCCGAAACCACAGCATATCTTTCATACTCATAAGCAAAATTAAACCCTTTTTT
This sequence comes from Coracias cyanogaster, assembly GCA_033124195.1. Classification (NCBI taxonomy): domain Eukaryota; kingdom Metazoa; phylum Chordata; class Aves; order Coraciiformes; family Coraciidae; genus Coracias; species Coracias cyanogaster. Next base: position 9,757 of record JAVSBS010007240.1, on the reverse strand, counting down.
TTGAGAATTAAAATGACCTTCACTCCTAAAATAACTATTTTGACATAGTTTAGCACAGAGATTGCAATGCACACTCGTGAGAAAGCAGGTTACACACTACAGCTGACAACAGCAGCAGGACAGGTATTCCTCCTCTAACAGCTAACAGTTACCTTTTGCTCACATAACACCTTTCATTATCATAGAATCATACAATGTTTTCACCTGGAAGGAACCTCTAGAGGTCATCTGGTCCAACCTCGCTACAAGAGTAGGGACATCTCTGCCAAGGTCAGGTTGCTCAGAGCTCCATTGAGCCTGACCTTGAATGACTCCAGGGATGGGGCCTCCACCACCTCTCTGGGCAGCCTGTTCCAGTGATCTATTACTCTCATGTTAAACTTTTTCCCAATATCCAGCCTAAATCTATCCTTTCCCAGCTTAAAACCATTACTCCTTGTCCTAACACTACAAACCCTTTTAAACAGACCTTCCCCTGCCTTCCTGTAGGCCCCTTTCAGATAGTGGAAGGTCACTATAAGGTCCCCCCGGAGCCTTCTCTTCTCCAGGCTGAACAGCCCCAACTCCCTCAGCCTGCCTTCATATGAGAAATGTTCCATTCCCCTGATCATTTTGGTGGTCCTCCTCTGAACATTCTCCAATATGTCCACATCCTTCTTGTGCTGGGGGCTCCAGAACTGGACGCAATACTCCAGGTGAGGTCTCACCAGGG
>JAVSBS010007235.1:147235-167337 GCA_033124195.1 Coracias cyanogaster | reverse complement strand
CCCCCCCCCCCCCCCCCCCCCCCCCCCCCCCCCCCCCCCCCCCCCCCCCCGCGGCAGCGGCCACGTGGCTTGGCTCCCGGCAGGTACTAAACCACCACAATCTTAAAATCAATAATGCAATGTTTCAGCCCAGTATGACACCAAAATGTCTTGCTATGCCATTCCATTACTCTGCATCCATATTAAGTTACTAGTTAACTAGTTATGACCAAAACAGTAAGTGACATAATGATAGCATATTTGGAGTGAATTAGAGGCTAGTTTTCAATACAAACACATATACTAAAAGAACAATCATCAAAATTAATAGAAAAATAGCCAAACATGGAATATAGAACTGAGGGCCATCAAATCCAGCCTTCCACCGCCATGGAATGCTTTCTGACAAATCTGAAGTTAACTGCTTTCATAAATTGAGTTCTTAAAATAATTTCCATGTTATTGTTCTTACTCTGCTTTTGTAAAAGCAAAAACAAAGCAAAAAGCTTCCACAAAACTCTCTGCTTGTTACTCCTGTTGTAAGTCTGTTCCAGATACTCCCTCTTAACTGCCAGAAAACTTCTTCCATATTTCCAGTGTATTCACAATCAGATAATACAATTTGTTCTTGTGCCAGTACTGAACAGCAACACACATTGCTCTTCTTGACTAATATTTATTCTGTTTAGTATATTTGTGGAGAGCAATTTTGCATCATCTCAGCCTTCATTTTATTTGTTGAAACAAGTTCAAATCTTCTTGTAAAAAAAACCCATTCCTGGCATCATTGTGGTAGCCCTCCCTACAACTGCTCCAGTTAGAACTAATCTTTCTTGGGTGATCAGAAACGCAAGGAAGAAAGGTATAGAAGAAATCTCACAAGTCCATGTGCAGTGACACTAACACCTCTCCTTTTGCTGGAAATACCTTATTTGACAGACTGGAGAGCATCTGCTGCTGTACCACCCTGTTGCACTGGTGGCTCAATCATGTTACGACCAAGTTATAAGACTATAGTGATTCTCATGTGCTGTCATTTACAAAGTAATTCACAGTAAAAAAAAAATTGTAATACTCTTCTCTAGCAATACATATTATTATTAAATTTTCTATTATCCAGTCTGTTATTGTTCAAATAGACTACAAAGTCATGTTTTAATCCACCTCATGAATCATGACTGTTCTCTAATACAAATATTCATTTTAATTCATCACCATTGCTGTCTGAGGAATTTCAGAAGAAGGGAGTAAAATTCAGAAAAAAGCTTAGATCTTTAAGTGTGAATACGGAAGCTCATCCTCAAAACCAACAGAAAATAATTTAAAAGAATTTCTAAATGATTTTATGGGAAACAAGGAGCACTCTAACCACTGATAAAAAGGCAAGCTCTCACTCATACCTAGCAACTTGTTCTAATCTGTTTTTAAAAATAATAATTCAAATATGTTTAAATAAATCTTCAGATTTCACAATTTTAGTTTCTTATTTAGCCTTTCTGAAAAGCTGTCATGGAAAGAAAAAGTTTTAAAAACACAAGGAAAGCTACCAAGGTGAAACATACTTTTCTGAAAAATAAAATGTTGCATCTTTACCAAGATCACTGTCCATTTCTTACAGAAAAAGAATAATTTTGCAGAAATAGCTATTCATGCCTTCTTGAATAGAAACATTAATAAAATTTTTATTTTTGCCGATGTGTCCAACTCAGACAAAAGTAAAGTGACAGTAATGAAATCCAAGATATACTTAAATACTAAAAGTCATTGGAAGCAAATATATCTTTGATTCATGCTTAATGTACAGGAAAAGAAAGTACCCTTAGAATTATGAAACTATGGAAAACATTCTTAAAAAACCTGAGCAGTACTTTTTTAGAATATGATTTTGTTTATAAAAATATCACAGAACATTTATCATGTAAATTAAAAATTGTTTTTGAAGTGTATCTTTAGAACTGAACTATACACTTCTGAAAGGAAGAAAAAGAGAAAACTAGTTACTGAAACCTACATATGCAAGAAGGGACTTGTTGGAATTTAAGTCTCCAGTCACTCACCTGCATTTGTCCAAAGTATTTTACATAATTAGAGAATTACAAAGGATTATCATTGTGATTTAATGTTTCCATTTACTGTCATGAGGTCAAGACTTGACAACTTGTGGAGGAATTTCTCATGAAGCGTGAGTGATCCAGCCCCTTTGCAGCTGTGCCTTTGAAGCTGAGACTTTGCAGATAAGGCCTGAAGCTGAAGGACATTGACCAAGGCCAGAAAGGAGAGAGAAGCCTAATTACAAATGATTCCCAGGTGCTTGACTGTAAACATAGGGGCTGAGCTATCCTGAGCTTGAAGAATATGTGCTACCAATTAGAAACTGTTGCTAGGTAGATGACATGCACAGTGTAACCAATAGCCAAATAGCTTGTACTGCATGCTGTGCCAAAGAGATTATAAAAGAGCAATGTTCTACTAAATAAACGTCTTTCACTTTGATCGCATCGATCTTGTTTTGTGATTGATCTGAACCTCGGCCACAATTTCAAATGACAAGTGAAGTTTTGGACTAACTCCAGTTACACACTGGTCTTCATAGATCCCCAAACTTGTTTTGTCTATTGTGTTGAGGAAATTTTTTTAAAAAATACAGCCTAAATTTACATTATCAATATTTGTTTGATGGTTCAGCTGACTTGGCAGAGTGAAATGCACAGAAATGGATCACAGTATTAAGATAATATGGTTTGGCACCAGTACTTAGAGGTATGGTCTGTATTTTATTCACTTTGCTTTGGGTCAGCTCTTAAATTATCTGCCAAACCCAAGGAAACAGTGAAAGTGTGAAGCCCAGTCTAGAGGATTCTTTTTTGTGGCTTTACCATTCTTAAGTGGTCATAAAGCCATTTGTTTTCATTACCCATAATGAGGAAAATATGTTAAGAGATGTCAACTGCTGCTGAGTAAGCTTTTAATGAATAGCAAAAGGATGTACTTTTTAAAAGGAGAACATTAAAGGATGAACACTAAATACTAGTAATAATATAGTAGTCCTGTGCCAGCCTTTTAAATAAATAAACTTAACTGCTTAGGAACTGAAGGCAATGTTCGTACAGATTTTGAATGGCCTTTACCCATGGAAATGTTTTTATCTGATGATTTATTTTTTCAGCTTTGGAAGCTTGTAATAGAACTAAGCCACCTGACGGAGATTCAATGTAGAGTCATTAACAGACTGGCCAAGCCACAGGGTCAGTATTTTCTCAGGCTCAGTGAAAACCACAGTGTGAATTTCCTAAGAAATTCATCGGATGATTACTTATTTTATAGATGCATGTTTTTTGAGTGATATAAAAAGAAAGCAGCCTGACATTAAAACTATCACAAAACCATTTTTATAGGGCTAGGCTTCTCTTAGTTGTTCAGATGCCATTAGCAAAAAGGCTTATTTTTTTGCCTCATTAGTACCACACTGCTAGGTATGGAGAACATTGCTTTAATATGGATGAACAGTCTGAATTAACTTATGAGTTGATCAAGAAATGTCATTTCCTTGGCCTTTGTTTTTCTTCTTTAGGGACTGAGGGAGCAGTTCCTGCCTCTCCTCTCACCCCAGCAGAAGATGGTAGTGAACTGAAAAGGGGGATGTAGGGGCCACCATCTCCCTTTTAGTTTGTAGCCTTTTTGTGAAATGGCAATGGTAAGAAGTGATTGTGTCAGGGCTTGATACTCTGCTGTTAAATAAAAATGACGCCTACCTATTCAGAGTGAAAGTGCACAAAAGCTACCACTCCTATCCATGATGCTGCCACTGCTGTCGCTGTTTTGCACAGCTTTGCCCTCTTCCCAGGAAGAGGCACTTGCCCCAAGGCCTGGTGAGACCCCTGGTTGCATGTGTGGCCTGAAGTGCCAAGGCTCTGAGAACACTTACAGGAAGATTTGGATAGGAAGATTTGTTGTGTGGGGTTTGAATTCCACCCTGGGAAGAAGATGCCATCTAAGTTTTAATACCCATATGCTTTGTTTTCCTTTAAAAAACTACCCCCAAAGGGCTAACTCTTCCCATGCATGGTTATATACATTCCTTATATATATATATATCTCCCCAGCATGGTAGGATGCTTTGCTGAGAAGCAGGATAGTACAACCTGAGAAAAGCTTGTATATGCAGTGATATTACTTACAGTATCCAGTTTATATTATCACTGGGCCTTGACAGTTGTATGCCAGGTACTCATACCCAAAGGCACACACTGAAGCCTGGATTTTAAAAAGACTTACAAAAGCCACTGATGAAAGCCACATTATGAATAGTTACAGTGATTTCACCTCATAGATATAAAAGTATATATATATTTTATGCAGTCTAATGTTTAATCTTCTATTCCACTGAGCATGAAAAAAATACACAGGCATACAGTGGGCAGATGAAAACCAGCTTGTGCCTGCCTCTTCCTACAGATCTTGCTTATCTGTATTTCTGGATTGGGAAAGGTGCACAATACAACAGGAAATGATCTACATCATCATTAACTGCTTGACCATCTGGTTGAAACCAATGTTACGCAAACTCATTCCCACTTGGAGACTAAGACCACACCAATCAGGGCAATCCTTATATCCTTGCAAAGCGTGATTGAAGATACCCCAGCAGCATTCCCCAAAACTGATTTTTCTCCATACGCCCTCAGGCACCAGACTGCGTATTTTTTAAATACCGAGTACTGTGTTGCAAAGCTGCTGACAAAATGACAGCTGAAACCAAAGTTTCATGATATGCATCTTCCCCTCCCCTTTTCCTGCAGGTGTGCAATTTTCAAGGAGACATGCTGGGGCTATAATTTAAACACTTAACTTCCATGTCCTGACTTCTCAACCTCCTGATAACCAAACCATTTTAAAATAAAGTAGCATTTGCACTTAAAAGTTTGTGTTCATCATTTATTGACTGCCTTTTTTTTCCACAGCTTGCTTTATCTGATAAGGTTCAGTCACTGGCTACTCTATGCCTTGGGTTGAAGTGTTGCAATTTGCTTTTCAGCTGAAGATAGAACAGTCTTTCCACTGTTTTTCACCCAGCTTCCTTTATTTTACCTTTTTCTTACCTGTAGGAGGCATGGAGCAAATTCAGCTGTCTTTATAGTCTGGCAAAATTGTACCTGTGGCCAAAATTCCACTTGAAGTCAATGACAGTTTGAATACAGATTTCCACTTAGTTTATAAAAAAAAATAGTTGAAAACATGATTAAATGGTTTGAAATGTGTAATGTGCTGAGACTTACCTTTGGTAATAGCATACTTGTAGTCTGTAGATTAGGCTTCACATTTCATTACAAGAAAGTAAAAAGAAGGTGCGATTTAATTGCAGTCACGTTTATTTGCAGTTTCTATACACACTTTCTAGGTAATCAAACTTTTCCAACACATTTTTTGAGAGGGATTCACAATGAAACTGTCACCGTTTTTACTAAAAATAAATACAAGACTTAAAGTGTTGCACAGCTCTAAAATATACAAAGGCTTGGATTTAATGTAAACTTTGAAAACATTTTACAAAAGAAACCATCTTTGCAACAATTTAAAAAGTTCATATTTACAAATATTACAAAAATACAAAATGGATGCAAGTCCATAAACCATTGTCTTTTCTGCCAGCATGAACTGGTGCTAGTACCAAAATAGTTACACTGTAACCTTCTTAATTTTTTTTTTTTTTTTAATTCTTTAAGTCATAACCTACAGTATTTCTCTATCTGCCACCATTGCAGCAAATGCACTCAATCACTGACCTTTGGCAAAAGCAAACATATGCTTTATTTGCTACAACTACTCCATGTCCTCTATGCTGCCACAAAAACAAAAAAAAAAAGAAAAAAAAAGCGGGGAAATGTTATTCAGAACACACAGCTGTGTAACTTTATAATGTCAGAAATAATTTCCGCAACATCAGTGCAAACAACAGAACAGTAGGTTGAAATGACGGTTCAGTGGTTACCTGACGCATGTAGTGTACCCTGTCTCAAGAGGTGAGTGATGTTCCCTTCGCTCTGCAGCTTCTCCTCTGGTGCCTTAATGGCATGCCTGCAGCACTACAGGGGTCCCCGCCATTCGTCTTCCTCTCCCACATTTGTTACAAATCTTTTCTCCATAGTGGATTTAGAATCTCTCTTTATTTGGTTCCAATCTGCTAAATACAAACTGGGAAATGAAACAAAAGAAGGGATTTCTCTGTGGCCATTTTGTATGTGAAGTATTGCCTCACTATTCAAGTCAAAAACATTTTTTTAGTATGTATCTATTTATTGTCTCTATGAAATTATTGACTGGTAATAAAAATTATATCATCAAAGTCAATTCAGCTGTATTCTCTTTACAGTTTTGAGTGACTGTTTAACTCGGGACTATTAAACATGTTGTAAAAGTGCTCCTGGTAGAATTTTCAAGGAAATGCTGAAGATGGCAAACTAAGGATTTTCTGCCCAAACTTCCATTACTCAAGTTCTCCAGAAAGTGGTTTGTTATATGCTAAACATTTCCGCTTAAAACATTCTTGTTCATTCACTTCACTTGTGTTCAGACTTATTTTCTTACCCAAGCTACTAATGCAATTAGCCTTTTGTTTCCAAAACCTTTCTCCCATTACCTTTAAAAAACTTTTAGATTATTTAAACTTTCCTATTTTGCAGCTCTTCAGCTGATGGACCACCCCTCTTCCCAACACATGTACCACATTCACAGTGACTCTACCTTGCACACGAAACACAACGGGGCTACGCAAGAGGACGGTAGGAAACCCTGAATAATACATTTCTTGTGGTAAGTGCTAGATGAAATCATATGTGAAACTTTATGGGGAATAATTTTTGGATTTGTTAAACCATTCTGATTTTCTCAGACTCTTTAAAATTGTAACAGTTTTAGTTAGAACCTTCCTCTTTAAACATGCTCTGCCCACTTCTAGAAACTTGCAGCTTTATGCATTACATGATTAAAAGCAAAAAAAGTGGTAAAAACCAATTTCACACATGCCGCTTCCCTATCATTTACTTATGCTTAAAGCCAGCTTTTAGTTGACTTCTTTAGTACCAAAGTACGCTCTTTCTACCATCCTACTCAAACTACTGCACACCACATTCCTCCTCGCACTATTTTCTCTGCGCTAACCTTTCCTCTATTCCAAACCATCTCCTACAGCAACCAACACCAACTGCATCAGTTTTGGACAAAAGAGGGCCTTGTTCTGAGTAGCACAGACAGGGCTACATCGATGGAAACTGTGGTGGCCCAAAGGAGAATCAGGCCTGTTAGTTTTACTCTGTTTACAAATTAAAAGTATAAAGCGACTCACGGTTTAAGTTTTAAAAGTACACGTTCTTGCAGTTTTAAGACAAGAAAATTCAAGTAACTTCAAGTAATTCAGCTTTTATTTCCCTGCCTTCATTTGTATCAAAGCGGCTGCTTTGATTTATCTCCGTTCCCACCCCACCCTGGTCCTCGACCCTGTTCTGCGTTTCTCGTAAACCCAGACAAGATCCCAACTGTACGTGGCTGGCACAATGAACCAGAGCTTTCCTCTTCCCAGCTCAGCAATGAATATAAATAATGCATACACATACCTATTTCCCAGCTATGTTTTCACAGTGTCATTTTTGTAAATATTTAGGTAGCATGAATCTCATCAGCACAAAGAGAAAGCTTCACTGAAAACTCATCGCGGATATTTACTGATAAATTGAAAGCGCTTCTTGCATGCTTATAATTTATTTGTTTCCTTTATGAACCAGAAACTAATCGCATTTAAAGATTATAGTTACCAGGTTATGACCGTGTTATGTATCCCAATAGCCTAATAGGAGTATAAAAGTTAAGTACTATTTCTTCTCACATCTATCTTCTCTGAAGCGATCCCTGCAAGAATAAAGGCCCAGGGGAGTCTGTGGGATGGGACCTTTTGGGGCTTTGCATCAGACATGACATTGTTCTGTTGGAAGCACGCTTGCCTTCCCCACTGATCCTCATGGTAACCCTCCCATCTGCGCTTTCCAGTTAGTGTCTCTGGAGCTGCCTTAGAAAGACAAATGGTTCCTTTAATCCCATCGCAGTCAGCCTTTCCATTTTCTTAGCTAAAGTGGAGAATTCCTCCTTTCCACTGCTCAATGTTGTCCTTCAGGCTTGTTGCGCTGAAAGTGGTTATCGGTGGCCATGTGAATTTTTTGTTTGATATGAAAATGGTATTCACAGAATACAGTTATTACATTTGACTTATTTTGTCTTCTATAAACAAAGATGTTATGCAGTAAATAATTTGCCACATCCACTTTTTGATAGTTCTATTTACAAATTTTTATCAAAAATATGGTATTTACATATGTCTTGTTAATTTCTTCTAAATTTTGTTTCAGCTCATTTTAGTGTAGAAAAATACCAATCCTCAAGAGCATTTTCTTTTTTTTTTTTTTTCCCTAGGGAAGCACTACAATGAGGGATTTGTTTCTAGATGGGCAACTTCTGGAAAAAAACAACCCTAAAGTCACTTTTAACTCTATGGAAAGTGTATAGCCTTGAAATCTACAGTGACAACAGAAATGAGAGTGGGATAAACCAAATGAAGCCAAAAGAAAACAGAACAGACATAGCATATCTTCTTGCTTTTAGGAAATGTAACCTAATAAATAGTTACAGCTGTTGTCCTCTGTTTCCCCAGCATCTTACAAACACAAACACATTTAAGCATTGATATTGCCCTGCAAAAAGTTTTTTTTTCCTTTTTTTGTTTTTTTGACTGCTACAGCATTGGCCTCATATTCACATCCTTACAGAGCCTGAGTGGTGTCAGCAGCCTGGCCCTGGTGCCCACACTGCCTACGTTGAGCTCTGAGAAGACCGATCATCGTGGGGGCTGCCGTCTGAGTTCTCCGTCTCACCTTCGGAGATGGCCTGCATCGGTGTGTTGTACAGCCTGCAGCGCACGCTGTACCGGCTGCTGCTGGCTGCTGGAGGTGCCCGGGAGCGCCCCACTCTCGAAGATGCCGACATGGGAAAGCTCTTGGAGGAAAATCCTTCTGTGTTGACCCTGGGGGAGCAGGGGGAGAGTGGGGACAATGCATCAGGGCTCACCACAGTGGGAGACTCCTCCAGGCTTTGGGGGGCATCCGCTGTCAGCTCCCCAGGAGATTTGGGCAAAATAGGACTTTTCAGAATTTCTGTGGCGGACATCCTGTAGCTGGAATCAGATCGGCTGCCCTTTTTAAGGAGCAGTAGTTTAAACTCTTCATTGGACGTGTTGGACTTTTTGGCATTCCTGTATATGAGCCCAGGGGACCTCTGACTGCTAATGGGGGTGCCCATGCTGCTGGCCGGTGGCACGTTGCTGGCAGGCAGTGTGCTGCTGGTGGGGGGCTGGCTGCTAGTTCCAGATGAGACTCTCGATCTGTTTCTTACAGAAAGGTCTCCAGAATCCTTTCTCCCAAGAACTTTCCTTTTTGATCTGTCAAAAACAAAAAGGGACACACTTTCATACAGTATCTTTCACAGAACCACAGAATTACTATGGTTGGAAGAGACCTTTAAGATCATCAAGTCCAACTGTTATCTATTTCTACCAGGCCCACTTCTGCATCTTTGTAGAATAATACTTAATGCTGATCTGGAGTTTCACAGGCTGACTGTGTTTTCATAATAGTTAGTATTCTCATAATCCCTCTGTCAAATATTGGAGACTAGCGGTGACTGATGGCGCTTTAAGCCATTATAGCTCTTGTGTAATGAATGAGGCACAGAGCCACGGAGTCCCTGTCAACATCACCCAACTCTTCCAAAACAATGTATGCTCAACCAGCTCTTTATAAAGACAACAATACATATGGAGTCTTAGGTAATAATAATACTCAGCACAACCTATTCAATATCAGAAATATGTAATTTCAGTTGTGATTGCAAACTTCGGGTGAATACAAAATACTTTTAAAATTGAAGAGATGCCTTCTCATCATTCTTGCTACAACAACTCACTCACCAGAACAGAGCTGGTAGGCAGAAGGCAGGAACCACTGTTGGTAGGTTTTTTTGGAGACACGTATGTTAGAGAGAACAGCCTGATGTTGTTTTCTGTAAAGCGTCCTACATGTGCCATGAAGACACTCAAGAGTGCACACCAGCTCATAAGAAAGCGTCTCTTAAAAGCTGCCTTTTAGAAGACTGAACTCAATAAACTAAAGGTAGTTTCAGGGCAAGCCTTAATCATCAAATAAATACTGTGCAGCTATCTTTTGTGGGTGGCTGTGCAGGGCTGTATGTTGCTGTTTCCCGTTGCTGCAAGGTTAGGTCACCTGTGAATGACTGCAAACAGATCCTCAGTAGTGCGGGGTTTGTTTGGAGACACAAAGACCTCCTCAGCGTCAGCCTGCGACTCCTCGCTTAGTGGGGACATGATGGACTCGTCGCTTGGAGAAGACTCTTAAACAAGGAAAGAGGCCATGCTGTGAGTCACACCTTGCCATGCTTTGCAACAGCACTGCCAATGCGAGGCAGTAGCTCGGTTCACAACCAAGCAGCTGATACCACTGTATAGACTTTATCCTCTAATCTAAACATCATGCACATTGTATGTTGGAGCCCATAAAGGGGGCACTGCTAAGGACCAAAACCAGGATCTCCTATTTACTGTACAGATGTGATAATAAGGCTCTTCTGTACCCAGGGTTAGTGCTCCTCCCTGTCCTCTTTTCAGCTGAAATGCAGCACAAGGGATGAGATAAGTATCAGAAAAATATACTCTGAATACATGAAAAAGTGTTAAATATCTTTGGGTTGGCCATTTAGCAGGTCAGTGGAGCTCTGTACTTAAACCTATTGAGGCAAGCTGATTTGCAACTCCAGCCTGCTTTTTGACTCCACTACCAGTCAAGTCCAAACCCACGTGATTGAGTATAACGCAGAAAGAGTTCACAACTGACCTTTCAGCAAAGGCTCATCTGTGCTGCCCGTTGTCTCGTCTGTCCTGCTGTCATCAGAGGCACTTCTGGTTGGGATACCTGATGCGATATCATCTTCCTGCTTGCAACTTACTTCGCCAAGTGAGCTCACTGCTGCCATCTCTGCTTCATAGCCGATATACCCAGGCACATGGTGGCTTACATCGGGTTGGTGCTTAAGCTGATCACTGACAGCCACTCCCTCAGCCTGAGCTGGGCTTTCACCCACAGGCACAGCATCCAGCCTCCCCTCGCTGCCTGTGGAGAGCTCTCGCTGAGCCTGTGCTTGCTGAAGGCTTTTGTCTGTTTCTGCTCCCTGGCTGGGTTTCTTTACTTCATCATCACCTGTGAGGACAGCTGAGCCCTTCTGAAACCCTTCCATGGAGATGGCACATGTCTGATTCAGGGCGCTTTCTGGCAAGCATTCAGCGGCCAGGTGCATTTGGTCCTTCCCAGGTTTGATTTCAACCAGACTTGCACTCGCTGAAGTTACAGTTTCTTGGTCACAGCTGTTCTGTCCACTGAAAGAGGAGCTCTTCTCTAAAGGTGGCTTTCCAGGGCCTGCTTCTGCTGGGGAAGTGTCAATGTATGACATTATAGCCTCCTCTGTGGAGTACTGGCGCGATACTGGTTTCTTAGCTAAGAGCGGCCTCATTTTGCTTGGAGAAATGTCGGTCGCCATCAGGGCAGTCTCCTGTATGCAGAGCAGGTCTGGGACACTGCCTTTCTGTTTCCCTCCTTCAGGCTTGTTGACTGCTCGGAGGTGGACAGACTTGAGAACAGAGGGTGTGATGGCGAGGGCGGAGGGAGGGCTGGGGTGCAGGGCTTCCCCGACCGCGCTCTGCTTGCTGTGGCTGAAGGCGTGCAGCTGGTGCCTGTGAGCGAAGGGCTTGCTCAAGACATTGTGAAGAGCACTTAGGTCGAGGTGAGTAGGAGGTATAATTGGAAGTTCGAGGTCTTTGCTCACCGGGGCAGTGCCATCTTTTGAGAGCGGCTGCTGCAGTGACGACTTCCTCTCTGGTACTTTTGGCTTCCTCTTGCTCCCCCCTGGAGACAAGGGCCCCGAAAAGAAAGCGGTTGGAAAAGAAGAGGTGGGTGTCTCTGACTGGCTGGAGTACCCACTGGAGGGTGAGGCTAACCCTGCCAGCTTCTCAGGGGAAGCCAGCTTAAACTCATTATCAACAGAGGGGAGGGATGGGGTGGTGGCTCGTGACCCCGACTGGGATGTCTGGGATTCAGAGCTCTCCGGTGACTTGATGCACTCTATGACAGTAGTACCCGTAGCGGTGCTTGAATTGGACAAGGACCTGTAAGGATCGCTGGATTTCAAGTCATTCAGAAGCCAGAGGTCTGCATAGTGAGGTTGTTCAGCACCTTCATCTTTAAAGGAGGGGATATCTGCAGTCTCGAATGGAGGGTCCTTTAAGCCGCTGTCACCCTGGTTCGCCCAGGGAAGCTCCTGCTTGGCTGGCAAGCTAGGGCCTTCCAGTCGGGAGGGTGTGTTTGCAAATTCAAGAGGCAGCTTCATCTCCCTGGCAGTGTGAGAGACATGCTGCCCGCTGACGATCTTTGGTTCTTTCTTGTCAGGAAGGTCGGTGCTGCCCTCCGATTTCCTCAAAGACGAGCTGCGTTTTGGTGGGGCTGGCTTTGCCTTTGGTTTCTTCAGTGAGATGCTTTGCCGTCCCTGCCTCCGGTGGCTCATGCACTCCTGCCAGGCACAGTCAGTCAAGCTGGAGGTCATGCTCCCGGTCTGGCCACTCTCAGAGCCCGGGGCTGCATAGTTGCAAATATAGCTTTTGTTACCTTTGAGACCGCAGTCAAAGTGCATGGAGGTATAGTATCCTTCAGTATCCACAGAAAAGTGTGAGCTAGTGTCTGCCTTGTCAGAGGGGCTCTTTTCGAGGAAGCTGTCATAGGTGGCCATGCTGGTGAAGCTGGGGCATCCCAGGCTGTCGGCCTTTGGGCGCTCAGGGCTGAAGTCCTGGCGACAAGAGGCATCATGACGATGGTGCAGGTAGTTCCACTCACTGTCGCTTGTGTTGCTGTTGTTGGGGTCATCCAGTAAATCTGCCACAGTGGAGGTGAAGGAGCTTGCCCTGTGGCCCCTAACCTTGTCTGCATGGTCACCAAACTGCTCCGTGATGAAGACACTGGAATCCTCGTTGGCGTTGGGAGCAGTGTTGAGCGACAGCTCGGAGTCACAGTGTGAAGAGCCTGTCAGTGGAGGAGAGGCAGCAGGAGGAATGGTTTCAGATGTCTGGGAGGGACATGTGGAACTGCTTCCGCTCCAGTTGCCACTGGAGGACTGGTGGTCATCCTTCTGGTCCATGTGGCTGCTGAGCAGGACTCCTGCTGTGGAGATAGAGTGAATGGGGCTCCCAAAGGTGTCCGAGTTGGATGAAATCTCACAGCTACCCGAATCAGCCATCCTTGACAGCCGTGATCTCCCCCTCTCACCAATGCTGTGTTCGGGGCTGTGCAGGTGCTGAGGACAAGTTAAACCAATGGGCTGATGCTCTTGTGAACCCCGCTTGCTCAAGACTTCCTTCCCCTTTTTGGGAATCCTCTCCTGGCCAGCTAGGAAGTGCTCTGCTTCGTATCCTGCACTCTTGGCAGTGGCATCCTGATGGCCCTCGCTGGCCCGGGCGCCCTCACGAGGAAGGCTCCGTGAGCGGATGCGGTTGCTTACAGCAGCAGCAAAGGCGGCATCCCCGTTGTCCGCCAGCACCAAGATGTTACCAGCAGAGTGGGAGAGGGAGGCAACGACGCTCTGTCCCCTCTGGGCACGGATCCGCCGCCGGGAGGGAGCAGCTATCAGGATTTCTTCTGTCTGGCACTCTGAGTCCCGGGTCCCCGACCTCCTGCTGCTGGAGCCGGAGAAGTCCGGGTTTGCGTGCACAATCACATTGCGCTCTCTCGCCACTGGCGACTCATCTGAATCTAGGACACACGGAAAGCCGGGTGAGTGTGAGACAGCTCCACATTTCCTGACACGAGACGACCCGCGGAACAACCCAAGAAGAATTATCTGCTGTTTTCTTTCTTTTTTAATCTTGCTGAGCATTGGACCACATTTAACTTTGCTATAAGGAGTATATAAGGCAGACCTCATCCCAGTGAGGTGGGGAAATTCTCCTAGTCCTGCAATGTGATCTCAGTTCTCCTATTTCTGCAAAGTGATCTCGCACAGATCTGATCTTACTGTGGTAAATATTAAGATAAATATTAAGTTTTCCGGTTTTGTTACTCTATTTCAGCTAGTTAAAGACAGTTTTCAGGAATGGCTGCTGGACAAAACACTTCATGAACTTCTAAAAATAATTCTGTTTGACTACCTGTCTTTTCAGAATTTCATTATCTGCTTCTTTACTACCAAGAATATTTGCAAGGCAACAGGATCTTTCTTTAAGTGGTTCTCTGGTTGCTTATTCCCTATGATAAACACCTTCCTTCTGCTTCCCATCAAGTTTCACAGCAATGGACCAAGATACCAGAGCCATCTTCAGATGCAGATGAACATTCAGAAATAGTTTTGGTTTGGATGAATACCAGTTTTACACTGGATTTGCCCACAACAGAGTTTCTTCTAATTTACCTGGGACAAAAAGTGAAGTAAGCCACTTGATTTTGGGCAAATATCCTTGGTAATAAAGAATGAAAGGAATCAAGGACAAGTGTGATAAATAAAAGTAATGTTTAGCCAAGTTTCCTATAGGGTACCAGCAGCTGTCTCTAAGACTGATATCCAGCTGCTCATCTGAGTGTGTTATCTGGCTGTTATGATAGCTCATCATCACTTTGCTGAGCAACATCTGTCAGTTCTTTACCTTAAGCTCCCTTCATGCAAGAAAAAACTTTCACTTAATCTAGTTACTTTTATGCACATAACTATGGGTTCATAACATAAATAAAATGAAAAAAAAAAAAAAGAACTGATTAACATTTACACAATAAGAGCTGAACACGTACATCTATATTACTTGGTAAGGCCCCTGGTCCATAAAGGCCATATGGAGTAATATAGCTTTGCTTACTTTAGTAAATCAAAAAAACAAACCACATAATTCCCAAACTCCACAAGCATTCACTCTTTCGAGGTTTCTTTTATTTGGAAGGCTGGCTACCAGCTCATATCCCTGCAATTTAAGTCGGTTAGAAAGCTATCTACGGAAGATTTGTATTTATACTACACCTATTTCTTGTTGCACTCTTCTGGGGATGCCAGAGATGGTTTTCCTCCTCCTCAACTTTCGTCTCCGCTGTAGTACAGATTGTGAATGAACAAGAGAGCAGCGTATACTAGCCTCTCTGTCAAAACCAACTCCTGCAACCCATAAATAGGTCTCATTAGCCTTTAGAAATAGTAAACAAATTTTCATGGCTGGAACACAGTGGAGGTATGTGAGCTTGGATTAAGCCTGTGAATAAACATAAGGGAGCCCTTATGTAGCTCTTATGTAAATTGTATCACAGTATATCACAGTTTTACATCTAATTCCAGCTCCCCCTCAGCAGCCTGGTCTGCCAAAAATAACAGAAGGCGTAAAAAAAAAAAAAAAAGAAAAGAACAGAAAAGAAAAGAAAATCAGGAAGGAAAATAGAGTTGAGAGCTCTTGGAAACACGGCATATTTCTTACAGCTATTTATGCATCTGTCATAGGGACAATGACAGTAACTTGTCTGCAAAGTATAATCTGTTCAGCTATAGCCTGACTTACTTTAAGCAACTAAACGTAAGAAAGCAATTTAAGGTTATAATGCCATATTGCAGTAGCTGGGCGCTTCTTGGGAGACCAATATGCCAAGGAGGCTAACATTTCAAAAGGAAGGAGACAGCTAAAATGGGGCCAAGTCCCCATGCAAGTTTAGAGAGCATTCTTTTTGACAATGACACATGGCCAAGGGTGACATAAATGGTAAGCTGCTGTTTATTTGCATACCTCAATAAAGGCCTGATTTTTGCAAGTGCTCAACAAACAGCAGGATGTGTGGGAATCCACTCTGGGAATCAGATCACGCAGTCAATCAAGATCCTCAGTTTGGATTTAGAAGCCCAAGTTCACGGGCACATTTATTTATGACCACAGTCATACAGAATAGGCAAGAATTCCTTGTTTTCTTAATGTTGCCATGGCGTTAGCACAGGGAAGTGTCTTTCACTTTTTTACACTGTTGTTCAAATGAAGTTAAAAGGAGGCCCACCAGAAGATCAGTGTCCATCTGCACTGGATTTTTGCACAAGTGTACACTTACACTCTCTAAAGTTGACATGGGACAGGTTGGAAAAAATGTGCCCAGTCCATGAAAACACTAACATAAGGATCACTGGTACAGTGGTTTGTAATCTTAAGAAAATGAACAAATTAAACCAAACAAAAGGGAAAAAAAAAACCTGATAAGAAGCTCTACTTTAATAGCGTATAATTATAGAAAACATAATTATACACAGACATACACATACATATTACACTACATAACAATGTAAAACATTAAAAAGTAACTTTCTTGTAAAAGTTCTTCTTGAAATCTACTACAGTGAAATAGAGGCTTCAGACAGATGTCCTGTAACCACCAATGCCCCTGGAATAAGCAGAGGAAGAACTTTCTTTAATACGGAACGAAGGTGCTGTAAACTCCAACAACAGTCATTTTCAGAAAAGTGAACATTTCTCAGGGTTGGGAGAAGCTTAAAAAACAAAAAACAGAGAACTGAAAGCAAACTATTTGAAACGAAAAATCAATCAGCATCATTGCTGGTTTTCCAGCAACTGTGAGTTAGCCAAACATGCTCTGTGCGCCAGATGCACGGGGGTCATCTCTGAGAGGAAAGTGGAAGAGGGTATATCCTCCCCGTGATGCATACAAATTATTCCCATTATAGTGCTAATGAGAATGATACACATAAACATCCAGAAGATTACATACCATTCTTGATCTGTAAAACTGATCAGTGGAAATTTGGTTCCAATGTATGGCAGGTGGAGTCTAGGCAAAAATGGCTATTACTGGAAAAGTTAACATTGGTCCCAGACCTAATTCTCCTCTAAACTGCATTAGGTGACATTAGCCATGTTAGAAAGCCTACACCAGATAGGGTTCTATACTGAATCTAGAAAAAGCATCATTTTAACAGCAGGTTTACCTCATGGAAATGTGCCACACTATCTATGACTTTCCTCAGCGATTTCTGTCAGCAGTGCCCATCCTGTGACCTTGACCAGCTGGCTACCAACTTCCAGCCCAGCAGGGTCTATGCAGGCAGCCCTGCTGGCTGGCTGCCTTTAATCCCATGGGGCTCTGGCTGCCCAGAAGCACCATCCTGGTGGCAGGGACACCCACTCCTGGCTGCCACCTTCCCAGATGGGCAGAGCTGGTGGCACTATGCAGTGTCACCTCCACTGCCAGGGCAGACGGGATCCATCACCAGGAGGATTCCTACAGCTGATGGTGGAGCAGATGGGAACTTGTCACCATGACCCTGTAGGACAGATATGCTGCAAGCCCAAAAGCCCAGAGCCCCTCAGTTGGGGCTGAAGCTGGACCATGGGCACACAGCCTTCCCTAGCACCATGGTGTGAACCCTGCAGCCTGTCTTACAGGAAGGTTGGGCACTGCTGATAGACATGGGAAAGAGCAATGGGATGTGAGGGGCTGTGACCTCCCCTCTAACCCCCCCACTTACTGGGAAAACAGAATTAAATAGAAATATTTTCTGTGGGGAATGAAGCCTAACTAAAAGCTCCTTGCCATTTTCCTGATTGTTATATATTCATTCCATATAACCATGGAAGTCAGCCTACTTTATGCTCTTACATTAATCAAAACTTGGTGCAAAATATTATTGAGGAAAACTCAGATCAACTTTATGTTTACCATAGCCCTCTGGAAGGAGAGAAAGAGAAAAAGAGAAAGAGAAAAACAACCTGATTTTTGATTTTGGAAATAAGTCATCTATCACATTTAATAAGTGATATACCTGCTGCTTCTACAAATAAATTCTCCCTCAAATAAATCTAGTCAAATCTATCCAAATATTATAGAAATAAAAGAAAGTGCCATTACTATACCTTCAGCATAGCTGCATGTAAAGAGATCTCAGAGCGTTTTGCATGCTACACAGTCATGACTCACATGTTTAAAGCACTGCAAATAGTAGCCTACATTCTCTAGTTTCTCTTCTCCTGCTACACATGATAATCATATGATTAATTCTGGTGGCTTTCTGCATTATTTGTCAGCTACATTCAGAGAATTATTTGAAGTCCTTGTAAATACAGACTGTAGGTTATATACACAACAAAAGTACATTGTTTATACAGGGAACCAGTGTTCTGTTACACTGTATAACATGACTCTGAAGATATGGGCCAAATTAATCCTAGATGCGGCTTCATTGACTCCAGTGATCAGGCATGAGGGATGAATTTAGCCCACTGTCTTCCAGAAACTAAATCCTTAAGCTAGGGTCTTTGCCCCGAGACTGCATGATCCCGTGACTTCAAATAAATTAAACAAAATAAGTACTTGACCTCCCTTGAACCATGCAATAAATACAAAAAGAAATAGAAGAGATTTGTACCAGTGACATTGATGGGGATAATGCAAGAAGAAATCACTTGGGCATCTTGTTTCATTTTCTCCTCTGGAGTTGGGAGAGGTAGTGCTTTACTCCAATTGGTTTGTTTATCCAGTGTAGAAGGGATATTATGTATTGGATTTTTCGGCCTCTGCCCTAACATGACATCTGTATCTTCGTCCTCTGGTGGATGGGACTGCAAATGAATACATTCAAAATCAGTGTCTCCCACGCAGGCACACGAGGCTTATTTTGAAACAAAGCAGACAGACAGATCAGAAATCAATTACAGGGATGCAAGGAAGAATCATTCTAGCTAAGTCACATAGCACAAGATATTCTCCAATGGAAAAATAACATCCTGCTAATATGAGAAAAATACCTCAACATACTGGAATCCAGCGTATTAACAGTGACATTTACAGGACATCTTCTCCATCAGAAGGGGCACATCCTGCACTTGTGGGTAGCCATTGCAAATTTTAGACGCATGAACCCTTGTTTGCATCTGCAATCTCTTGAACACCCAAGTCCGCTGATGACTAGTGAGGGCTGCCCCCATACAACCATTCATTTGAGGACAAGCATCAGAAGACCCAAAGTTTTAAAGAAGACCATTTACATTTCATTCTTACAAACTCAGACCAGGAGCAGACCGAAGTTACAGCCACCCAGCAGCTACACAATAGGAAGCAGCAGGTGGTAACAGTGCTGGGGCAGGGGGACCGTGGCCAAAGAGAAGAGTAGCCACCACCAGAAGAAATTCAAAGGGCTATTTAGAAACCATGCACATTTTTACAGCATGCTACGAGAAGCACTAGATACGGAAGATAAAGAAACAGAGAGAAAAGTAAACTGTGTGGAAGAAACACAGATGGCTTGTTTTCTTTTGGAAGAAAGAGCAAATCCCCCAACAACACTCTGTCTTGCAAAGCTGCTATAATTTCATCTAGTAAAGAAGAAATAAAATAAGTTTATTTTCCTGAGGTGCTGGCTACCAATTTGCATTTGGGGGTCTCTTTGTTTGCAAAAAAAAAAGTTTCTATTTTGTTTGGAAGGGATGGAGGGGAGAAACACTTACCTTTTTCTGCCTAATTTCCCTCCCTTTTTCCATTAATACATTCTTCTATAAGCTGTGACAACTCTTCGACCAGCCCAGGATGTTCGTCTGCCTCTTGGTTTTTATAAATGAAGCGCAATCCCTTTCAGGCCAGATTTCTCTTCAGTCCTGAGTTCCAAGCTGCTTAAACTACCAGCCTTCCCCCTCATGCCTGCTGTTTACACTTCATTTGCCAGTTTTCATTTCGGTAGCAAACACGGGGAAGAAAAAATAGTGCTCTCTGGCTCCTTGGCAAGGCGTTGAGCAGGCGAATGGTGAACACCACAGGATCACGCCCGGGCTGCCATTGTACTTCTGCCATTCCTCCACCCAGGCTCCTCACAAATCCCAGGGGAATTAACCGTCTCAGGCTTGCCAAACAGCATTTACACCCTGGCCCCAAAAGCATTTAAGATCTTAACTTGGCATTAATAATCGAGGCTCATTGAGGCCTCATGCATGTCTGAGTGCATTAAACTCG
>JAVSBS010007235.1:133702-147225 GCA_033124195.1 Coracias cyanogaster | reverse complement strand
GGGCACTTACTTACCTCGCCAGCGTCACCTCCCGCAGCACCCCAGACCTGAGACAATGCACGTTTCCTCCTCCTCCCACCCACAGAAAACCCTCTTTTCCCACGTAGGATTTCAGTCAAACATCGCAGCCTTCTTTCTGCCTGCAGCTTTTGTGCCGATCCCCAGCAGACGTGAATAGCTCATATAAACTTCAAGCACAAAAGACTTTGTTTCCTAGGTAACTCCCCCCCCAAAAGTTTGATGCATGCATGCAAAAAAAAACCCAAGCCTTGCGCACACACACGGACACACACACACACATAGGCTGCATTTGCTGCCGATTCCTCCCCTGGATGACAATAAGCACTGGACAAAGCGAGCAAAGTGACCCTGGCTGCCAGAGCTCCTCCTCTCCAAACAGTGTCATCACCAAATGGCCAGAGAATACATACCCGCTGTAGTGCTGGCATTGCCCGAACACTTTCTTACCGTTTAGGAAAAAAAGAAGAAAAGGGGCAGTTTGAAAAAAACATTGCAAGAGAAGAAAATGCAATTTCTAATGCTATTGAATCTGTCCTGGTTCAGGCCTTTTAAAGGAGGCGATAGGAGGAGGTGGCCTTGTGGCCGCGAGCTCCTGAAACCCATCCAAGGTGAAGAATGATAGAGAGGGGGAAAAAAGAGTTATTATTGTGTCTTACTGACATGAGAAAAACAGAAAAGGCTTCTTTTAGCACAGTAAAGTTAGCAGGTGAAAAGCAAGCAAGAAGAAGGGTTAGGATCTGGACGGGAGAAGAGTGACACAGGGCTGTTAGTTGAGGATTGCTTGATTTCCAGTACCTTTCTACTCCAGGGGGTCATGTGGCAACACTCAATTGGGGAGGGCGAACGGGTGCTGTTAAACTACAAATGTGAAATGTAAAAAAAAAAAAAAAATTAAAATTAAAAACATACACAAAACGTTTCCTGTTAAAGCACATAATTTTTGTCTGGATAAATTAGCATCAGAGGCAAAACAAGCTGAGATTTCCACCCTATTTCTTACTGATGGATTTATTCCCCAGAACAGACTGCTTCTCTGCAAAATGCAGCTCAAGGAACTGTGCCCACAGAGTGGTTTGGAACCTTGTGAAATCTGTGCTGATTTTGCTTACTCAGATTAGACAAAACTGCAGTGAAATTGGTTCAACCTCCTTGTACAGACATGCTTAAATTGTCTCAAGAATGCCTTGTATTGATTTGGTAACTTAAACTGTGTACTGCCTGGAGCTGAAGCAGGGCAAGGAATAGATCCAATTACATTATAAATGATCTACTTCATATTATGAGGGAAATTTTTAGCATGAGGTATTTAAGCAACGGATACAATTAATGTTGGTCCTCAGGGTGATTTATCAAATACATTGATTGCTGAGTTTTCTGATGTTATCATTACATCTCTAAGGTTGTGATCATTGTGTCAGAGTGACAACGGCCAATTGGCTTTTTGTCACTTTTTATAATGCTTGAAAGGACAAATGGCAATGCCCACAACATCCTGGGTCTTGCAGAATTCCTGCACCTCTGAAATCCTCTTCTGGCAGAAACTCTGGTTTGTTTGTTGCAATGTCCTGTTTTCAAAATCAGGGGGTGAAGGATGACTTCTTTTGAAATAGGAAATAATAATAAAAAGGAAATAAAGAAAACAGGTCTGTTGATCACACTGGAAGGCTCCAGCATGTGTTTCTGGCTGGGCGTTATTATCTCCCTCTGCATTAGTTAGCAGACCTGCCCAAATAATCCTGTGAACATTTTCCCTCCCAACCATTATCAATACTGCTGTGACAGATGAACCACAAACCTCAGTTTGAAAGACACTGCATTATATGGTCTCCTTTAAAAAAAAAAAAAAAAAAAAAGAGCTGTAGAGAGTCTCAAAAGGCCTAATTCACCATCTTGTCCTGCTCTCCTCCTGCTTTGCCCTGGTCCTACGTGCAGGACAAAAACCATAGGAAGCCTCCAAATGAGCTTCCCATAAGCCTTAAAGGAGAGCAGAGTGGAGAAATCTAAAGAGGACTGTTCCTAGGTAACATTTCCAGCAGGTTAGTTTGTACCCAGGTCAGTGCAAAACAAATTCTCCCAAGATGGGAAAAGTCCTTATCACAAAAGAAACACCTCTGTTCATGCAACAAAGTCTGTGGAGATATGGAATACATCAACTAGTTCAGTCTACACTCCAGATACCCAAGGATTTCACCCTTGGTCCGCTGGCCTGCTCTCCAGTCACCTGCTCTGAGGATTTGAACTGAAACTCAGCTTTGCTATGGAAGGTGTCAGAGGATCTCAGGAGGGTTGAGACAGGGGGAGACAAATGCTGCTGAGGTGACAGGAGTTCAAAATATGAAAATCTTTGCAATGTCCCATCAAGACCTATGATGGTCCTAGTCAGTGCACAAGCTCTGAGCACAGCTACATGCACGAGCCACTCAGGGGCAAACCAGGAGAAAGCCACCTAGGAGAAACAGCAGGATCTCGAGTTGGACCTCAAGCAAGGTCTGGCTACCCATTTGTCTATCCCATCAGCTCAAAGCTTTCCTATCTCCCCCACGTGCCGCTCTGCCTGACACTGCCAAGAAAAACCTATCTGGTTACACATACCCAAAACCATCATTCGATGTGCCAAAGTCTCAGGCCCCTGTTTAAGTACAGCAGGACAAACTTTCTAGGTAGGTTCCTACCATGAAGGTGTAGGACAAAAATGGAGGTGACCAGCAGAATTTCAGCTCCTCTTGTCACAGAAGTGACACAGCAGTGCTTCTGAGAAAGCTGGTGCCACCACTACCTTTCTAAGGGATCCTGAGGTCACCTACTGCCTGTTCCCATGCAGTGGCCACTGCCGGGCAGACGAGGCACACTGGGATATAGCAGCAGCCTCAGCATTTTGACATTTCCACACCAAGAGGGAGAGAGAGCTGCTACACTTCACATGTTCTCATTCATTCACAAGACCAGCATATCTCTAAATGTAGTGAGTAAATACATAATTAAGCAAGAAATTCTTATTATATACCCATGGCTGTTCTGGTCTGATGGGCAAATCTGCAGTTAGACAATTTTCAAAGTGAATTTCTTTCATGTGAGTGTGGTTGGCAAACAGCAATGGTGATAATCAATGTGTTAAATACAAAGCCAGAATACTTTAAATAGGCATTTTTTTTTAATGGGCTAAGATTGCTTTCAAACCAAACTGGTGTGTGATTGCTTGAATGGGGATTTATTCTGCAGTCACTGAAAAATGTGAGCATCTTCATTTTCTCAGCTATCCCGTCAACTTCAGTTGCAGAGGTGCCATTGTGCTCATGAAGCTGCTTTGCAATAGAAATCTCGGTTGCATATGCATGCGATCGGATTTCTCAGTGCTCTGCATCTTTTTTCTGTGGAAGTCTTAAGATTTCTGTGCACTACAGCAAAAAAATCAGATGTCCAAGTCTGAACTAGTCAACAAGGCTTTCCCTATAGAGAAAGAGAAAGCAGCACTGCTGCACAGCAGTTCAGCTTACCTTCCTTCAGCCTCTAACTTGGGGTGAGATGAAGCACCCCTGAACACTCTTCCCCGTGATTTTAGGATGAGCCTAGTGTTACTTGCAGGTACCTAAGTCAGGACACATGATTTACTCTTTTAGTGAATGGAAATCTAAAACTCCATTAGTGCAGTGACAAAGGCAATTTAGCAGTCGACAAGCTTGCCAGCCTGGCTATTTCTGGACCTTCCCCAGTTATTGTCCCAGAGCTGGGAAGAAGAAATGAATGGGCCAATAAGTGGACAAAAATGCCATTTCAGCCCCTCTTCCATTTTCCCTTCCCCAAGAGCTTTGAGATGCCACTGTTGTTCAGGATCTTCAAGATACAAAGGGAAGACTAGTGCAAAAAGCATCATGTGCGTTAAACCATGTAGCTAGCCTGCCCTACCTATAGTGATTAGCATTACAGGAGATACAGGGATTTCAAAGTGAGTGCAGAGGGAGTATTGAACACAGTACAACAGTGAGGGGAAAAACACAAACCCAAGAATAAAGAACAAATTTTCCCTCAGGTAATTCAAGATGTCTTGAGAATGCTAAAGCCTCATTGAGAGCATTTATCCTCAACATGTTTGTCAAATGTAGGCAGGACTGAGTTGATTTATTTCGCCTCAGCTGTGTTTAACCACAAAGGCAAGGTGTTACCTCACAGGAAATCTTGGTGGCTGAGTCACGACCCTCAGCAGCACAAGGCCTGTGCTGGCAGTGCCGACACAGCCTTGGTGAGGGCAGGAGGTGGTTAGCAGCACAGCGCTATTCTCCAGAGGATTATTTTTGACTTTTGCCGCTTAAAAGTTGTAGCTAACAAAAAGCATAAAGAATCAATATTATCTCTGACTTCAGGCTTCTATAGCACCAGGGTGGGAGGGGGAGAATTTTCTTCCCAGGATGACCTTATGGATAAAGTGATATTGATATTCACCCAAGCAGAGCATCACAATACAGCTTCAGCGTCTGCAAGCTTTATATATGGTCCATTTCCAGCAGCAAACAGAACGTACAGGAAGGATGCTTACACCCTATGTAAGCACAGCAATAATCTGTATTTACTAACTTATTAACATCCTGACTTCTCCTTTGAAAGCAATCATTCATGTACTGGAAAGGTAACATGTAGAATAAGTGTAAACTAGCATTTAATCCCAAATTCACATCAGTTGAGTGCTGACTCCTTCTGTGACCCTGGGTGAAACCTCCCTGTCTCTTTCTCTGCCTGTAAAACAGAGAGTCTGCTGCTTCATTAACTCACAGGAGTTATGGAAGATAGTATCGATTTACATGTTGAAAAATGAAAGGTCTGGTAAAAGGAGAAGAAATACAAATAAAAGGTTAGCAGCTTTTCAGTGTTTTCAGAGCACAGTTGACTACTTAATTAGAAGTTAACATTTGTACCTATACAGCAGCTTTCTTATGCAGTCAACTGATGCTGAAGAGAAAATAATGGGAATATTTCTGACTGTGCTATTTCTGCTGGAAAACACAACCCTGCTCACCTGCCTGCTCCCAACGTCTATACTTCCATACGTTTCATTCTCCTCAAGTTTTTGTTTTATCTGCTTGTGGGTGTTTTCTTTTCTTTTGGAGCATCACAAATGTGATCTGTTAAAGTACTGACAATTCTTTAATGATTAATGTACTGCTCCAATGTTTTGACAAGGTAAAGACAAAAATAAGACGTGTTTTCTGACAGAAGCCATACCACGCATGGCATTCTAGCAGATGAAGGTACAACATAATCATCCCACGATACAGGGTAGTAGGTATTAGGCTCATTGCATGAATAGTGCTATGTAAGTTCATTCTGACTTATAAAGCCACGTAGGTTTTATTTCTAACAGTTATAGCCAAGATTTGCACACAGAAAGAGCATGGTCCAACTCGTGCCTGGCCCTTAACTCAGTTTTTTTTTTATGGAGGCTTTGTATGGCTTCAGCACAAAACTGTGTGAAAGTTAGTACATTCGGTTGTGCTTCCCTTTTCTGTACAAAGCATTCTAAAGCAAACCATAGGGAATATTTTTGAAATGGCAGGGAGCTGGAATAAAATTAGGTGATGCTCTAGCTGAGGTCTCAGGGAGAGGCAAAGCTGGAAAATAACCTCCTGCTTCTTGTCCCTTATATTTCTGCTCAGATTATAATTATGAACAAACTGACACTGAACTTTGTGCAGTTGTGAACATAAATTTCCAAATATTGAGTTCTTCGCTCCATCTTCCTTGTTTTGTTATAAGAGCTGCGCCACGGTGGGTTTGAGAAACCATGTCCCATGACATTCTGAACTTCAACACTGAGATTTCAGAGCCTGGCCAGATGGACTTGGGGAAAATAGAGAAACAAGAGAATGCAAAGAAAATGAAAGAGAAGGCTGAAATGCAGTTGGAATGACACAGCAACTTCACACTCAGTGACTGGCCTCAGCAGTGCTACAGGCAGAGTTGTCATGGGAACATGGGTAAGGAATATTTCCCTCATTTTAGCAAGTCCATAACTTCCTCATGCTCTCCTCAGGTTATTTTTGTTCTGTTTTGTTTTGCTTTGTTTTCTTCATTGGCAAAAATGCCTGAATGAATGATACTTGTAAATGAGTGTGGTTGTGTAGTTCTATGTAGACAGAGGCTGAGTAAGCTAGAATTTTTCACCTTTAAAAATGAATGACTGGGCTGGATAGGAGAGAAAAATCTTCTGCAAAATCAGGAGGAGCATGGAGAAAGGGAATGAGAAAGCAATGCTTACTGCTTCTCACAGCCTAAGAACTAGAAGGCATGTGATCAAACTATGAGGCATCAGATTGGAAACAAACAAAAGATACATTTTAATACAGATTTTTAAAATCTTTGTCACAGGATGCTGTTGAGGCCAAAGGGGTAAATTTTCTAAAAAAAAAGAATTAAATGCAGAAAGGTTCCTTGGTGGCTATTACGCTGTGTTTGATCTCTGGGAGCTCTGTAACCAATTTCCGGAAGGATAAATCATGGGACCAACAGATGGCATAAGCCATGCCCGGTTCTTGTACTCTTTCCTCAAGGATCTCCTTCTGGCCTCTGGGCTAAGCGGACCTTTCATCAGACAAAACAGAGCAGTTCCCCTAACAAGAGTAGACTATAAAGCTAACTCCAAACTTGTCTTGCTTGGGACTTAAAAGATCCTATGTCATTTTTAGTTCTCTGGTTCTTCTCCATGACAAAATGATCTTGTGATGGAATGGTTCAAATTGTCCCTCCAGACCCATTTACCCTGGCATTAGTTGCTTTGGACTTCAATTCATTTATCTTTCTTGGAATTTGTGCGACTTTGGCATTTTCTTCCCTGTAAAGACAGTCATGCTTAAAAGTGAATCTTTGCCTGCTGTGGTTAATTTTCTCTAGCTTTACTATACAACAGACAAGAACTTTGGAAAAGCTCATAGCCACCTAATAGGTAGCAATAAAAACAGAAGCCAAAAGGTATAAATGTGGAAGCCTTGGCTGGTCTCAGACATAGGTGACCTGTTTTTCAATAGCTTTTAGTAGTGATAGTTCTCACAGGCCTCATAGTGGTAATTTGAACATTTCTCAAAATCAAGCCACTCATTTCAGCACCTTAATGCATGCATTTAACTTAGATAGTCTGTTTGGAAGTCAGATCCCTTAACTCTGAAAAATTTGCCAGCTTCTTTTTGATCCCCTTCCTAATTTAAAATAAAAAAATAACTTTCCTAAGTCATAAGAAATGCAGAAAGGGGCTTTTATTTCACCAGCACCTTTCCGATGCTTCAGGAAAGTGGAATACACAATAGACTGCTATGCCATGAATAAAAATTCCTGTGGGATTTAACATCTTTAGTTCATTGACTAACAGATGATACAATTGACTGGAATCAGATATCAAACATCACCAACAGCCCCTGAAGCAGATACACATTTGCAGATGTCAAAAAGCTTATGCCAAAAAGGGCAAGCTAGCCAATAACAGCATTCCCAACTTTCTCTTGTAATGATATCATTAGGCTGTGAAGGCTGGCACAATATCAATTAGTTATCCTAACTTGTTGTAATGTTTTGTAAAAATCTCTGATTAACCTTCCACCAGACAGAGCATTTATGTGCAGCTTCATCTTGCTTTGCTCTCTCTTTTCACAGTTGCCCTATGAACAAGGAGTTCTCTAAGAAATGGGTCAAGACACTTTGAAGTACTCTGGCTTTGGCATGTTTGCAATTACCAAAGCAGAACACTGCCAGATGCCTTGAAATTGATAGGATGACAACTTCCAAGCAGCTCTTGTTTGTTCATCCTCAGGGGAACACTGAACCTGGTCAGCTTCCAAAAAAAGGCCCAATATGGGTGGGCACAAAGCTTAATATTTTCCCTCTTGAAAAGAAAAAGGTGCACTTGCTGATAAAGCCAAGACATCTGTATTCAGCCTGACTTAATTCTTCTGCCAACTAATACAGAGGACTAATACAGGACTCAGAGGGTTGCTTACTATTATTATTTTGTGTTCAGCAGATGGAAGTAATGCCTAAAATGCACTGGTTGTTTTCCAAACACAGCAAAGATTCAGGCCTTTATCCACTAAGCATGCAATTTCAAAAGACAGCCTCGCTCCCCATCTGATACTAAGAGTTACTTTATGTTCAATATACTAAGTTATTATCTGTAACTAGTTATGATCTATAATGTGGCGTCACCTCTCCTTTACCTTTCAATGACCCTACAACAGCACTAGCTTTGATGATGACTTATAAAGAAGAAACAGGTAAGCCTTTTTCTCCTTTCTGTCTTCCAGCTCCTTTCTGTCTTTAGCATCAGGGTATCTTCTTTCAGTTGAATCAAAAGATCTGCAAATGTAGCCAGTTCAAAGCCTGCAGTGATGGTGATGCTTTCCTCAAAATTATCCAGATAAGCAGCCAAAAGCTGCACACAAAAGTCACACACTTAAAACTTGCTCCTGGGCGTAGCATCTCTGTAGATGCCAATGTCCCTGTACCTGCAAATGCAGGACAGATCTATTCCTACACTAAGGGCTGGCATTAGACATATGCATCACCTAAAGGTCAAGTCCAGGTCTGACCTCTGGAGTTTAAACTGGTTTGAGGAATGCCATGGCTTTTAGCACAGGGCAGAATGTAGCTACTATGGCGCTTTCATGGGTCAAACACCCGGAGTCACAGAGGTATGGAAGTCCTGCTGAAACCAGTGGGAATTATGGACCTACTCAGAGTTAAACTTGTGGATCTGATGCGTTTCCTTTAACAATGACAAATAACATATCGTCAACACTAATTTGATTTCAAAGTAATGCAGCAGTGGCAAGTCAGCACAGACGTACAGGACCAGATCTTCAGCTAGCGTTCCTGCTTGGCTGGCTGAAAGGACATATGTGAGACATGAAGCATCTGAAAAAACTGCATGGAGTTGGACACTGCAGAACGGGACCACTGCCCACACATATGTGGAAACTGTAGCTCCTGGTAGGTGGAGAAGTGCTGCTGAGCCTGTTTGCATGTATGTGAGCCTCAAGCCAGCACTCAAAGCCCTTGAGTTCTTGGCTCCTGGCAATGCTAATGCCAGAGCTGAAATTACAGAACTTTTTGAAATTACAGGAGGGTCCTGGAAGTACTACCTAAAGTAGGAGTGGAGAATGTGAAGGACTGTAGAGGAGTGTGTGAATTAGTGCGTATGTGTCCTGGCCATGGGTGAAAAAGAAGAGGTTTCTCAATGGAAACATCCACCCTGGGGCTGGGTATTAGAAGTTGTGACCTGAGTTATGCTGTTGACAGTCTTTAAGGTCAGATGTGTTGTACCTGCACAGGCTTGGGGGATGATGACTTGTGAAATACTATCACACTTAGGTCCCACAACGCTAATAATGTGTTTGTGTGTGATAGCTGTAGTGAAAGACTTACTGGTAGCAAGTGCCGGTCCTTTATCGCTTGCCTCTTTTGACTGCAGATTGCAGGGAAGGGAGGAAATGGGGGAGCCACCACAGCGATGGGGCCTTGGACTTTTTGCTCTCTGTTATCACCTCGGCTTCGATGTTCTGTCATGGAGGAGAAAAAAGACATGAGTCTTTCAGTGTGTTTAAAAAATATAAA
Organism: Coracias cyanogaster; assembly: GCA_033124195.1. NCBI lineage: Eukaryota > Metazoa > Chordata > Aves > Coraciiformes > Coraciidae > Coracias > Coracias cyanogaster. Next base: position 137,616 of record JAVSBS010007235.1, on the reverse strand, counting down.
TATCTCTACTAACACAGAAACACAAACAGGACATGGACTCCAGAGATGAAGGTCCTCCTCTTCCCCACTGACTGCTACCTATAATTCCTGTTGCAAATGAAGGGGAGAAGCACTTGCCGGACAACCAAGCCCCTGGAAAAGCAATGCTTATACAACACACCCCAGTGTATGCACTGAAGCTGAATTCTCCCCAAATGCTATTTATACCCTCTATCCCAAGTGACAAAAGAACTATCTTCTAGGTACTTGGGACCTGAGGTCTTATTCCCTATGAGGACCTGCAGCTCCTATTGCCTTGAAACATGGAGATGCAGTAACGGCTGCACTCTGCCCATATAAAATACACTCCTCTGAGGGAAAAGAATGAAACACAGCCCCAGGCAGGATTTCCTTTCTTGGCTGCATGGCAGTGCTAGGTCCTGAGCAATGGATTGACAGCATGAAGGCTGTTATAGTGGCAGCTCTGTGTCTTGGCACGGAGGAGACCATCTTGGAAAAGTCAAGATCTTTCCATCCAGGCCCAGAGAAGTCTTCTTTCACCATGGGCTCACAATATCCAGTTCTCTTCCAGCATCAATCCCAAGTCTCTGAAACCTTCCAAGTGAATGGGAGAATGATCATGGACTTCCCATCTCTAATTTTAGGTGCCAGTCAGATAATTACTGTTTGCATGGAGTGCTGCTGGAAGGGGATGATGGTTTCACCTAATGCTATGGTCCAGTCAATGTTTGCTGCTATCATATCTGTTTTCCCATCTAATGTCCGGTTTAAATAGATAAGGAGATAATGAAATACCAACAGAAATAGGTGAGACAAAATAAACATGTTTTAGGTAAATTTCTGATTATAATTTCACCCCAATATATGCAGTTATTTGGAAAATAAAATAAAGCAGCACATGCCAAGCTGCCTGCTGAACCTGCACAGCTGCTGTTAAATGCAGAGGATGGGAACTTGCCAAAACAGAGATTTGTAACTTTAAAATGAGGTGGCATTTTCTGACAGCTGCCTTCCCATGCTGCTGTCAGGATTTCTCCTGCCCACAAGATGGCAGGCAGAGACCGGCCTGGTCCTGGGACAATTGCAAAGCAGAACCGCTATGAAAAGAAAAGCCAACTTCTGTTCTACTCCAGCACTACTGTGATTGTGATTCGGCTGTATGACTCTTTGCAGTGCTATGAAGACATACTGCAACCACAGTGTGCTCCTGAGCTAAAATCTGTAGAGAGAGAGAGGTTCAAACAAAGTAATTAATTGGAACGTTTTACCCAGCTAACAGATGCTCTGCAGATCTGAGTAATCGATTATTATTATAATCTGAGAACAATAACAAATGAGCAAGGTAATGATAGCTGTTGGTGCAAAACGCTTGCAACACAGGAGGCTGCTTGCTGAACATTTTGGGGGTGACCTGCATGGATTTTCTCCTTCTCTGTGGCATAGAAGAAAGACAGGCTTGTTTGCCTACTTGTATGTGCTTTCTGGTAAGATTTTTCCCTTGGTTAGGTTCCCAGTGAAAACTGACCTTCCCCTATCTTTTGCCTTCCCTATAGTGAGCTGTTGTAGGACCATACAGGCATTTGCACCTAGTAAATTCCCTTTATGGCAGCGGTCCGGGATCCTGGTTATGACCCTGATTGCCTCTGCTTCCTCTCTGTGTTGCATGATTTGGTTTTGAGGCTACAGTCTCCATTTTGTTAGGCAATGTCAGGAGGTGTTCCCTGGCCTGGGCAGGGGACACCCGCCCAACCCTTCCAAGCCGTCTGGGGTATCACCTGGTTTTTGCTGCCACCCTTGAAGGATGCAGACAGCTCAGTTTCTGTAGAGGGTCTGTAATACCACTGGGGTCTAGTTTCAGCCCTTTGGAAGTTAAATCTTATTTGTCCTGTAACTGAGGCATTGTTTAACAACAATGCAGATATATACACTTTAATAGAAAAACATATAAACAAAGATTGTAAAATGGAAAAGTAAAAAGTCCTTTTCAGCTTTAGTCTAATAATAATAAACAAGCTGAAGAGGACACAAGCCTTTTCTACTGCTAGAATTACACCTTCAGGTTTATTTCTTGGCCTGAGTAGCTAAGTCCCAGGGGAGACCAGTACCCACAGTCCTGTTCCTGTGCCCAAGCACCCCGCTGCTGCCTGGAGGGGGCTGTGGAGAGGTGTTACATGTGTGGAGCCAGAGCTGGAGCATGTGCGAGAACCTACCTCTGCGCAAGGCTCGCAGGTGCTGCTTGGCGTGGTGGTGCAGCTCCTCCACACAAGGTGGTCTGGTGGAGGGGAGGAAGATGTTTCTTTGCTGATGCCAAGGTGCTTGGTAATAGACACTCAGTTTGCTCTCTGCATCCAGGTTGGAGACAGCTGTAGGATAAAACCAGAGCGCAAGGTAAGACTGCCAGCCTCTTTTACATCAACCTAGCTGAAAAGCAAAGGCTTTTGCTTGGAACAGCAGCACTGAGAATGAGCACTGGGGATGTTACAGCAACTCTCCTCCCACCAAATAGCAGCAACCATTATATTCTCTGTGCTTCCATGCCACGTTATACTACTTAGCATTTAGACAACAATCTTTTGCCAGATCGCAAATGGCTCTATGGAGGCAAGTAGGTGAAATGATACTATATTGGTGTTAAATATATGCACTAAATGGATAACCATTATATAGATAGCAAAATGAAAATGCAAAGCAGCTAAGCAACCTTCCCACAGTGACATTTTGAACAAGGGTAGAAGGAGGAATGAGTCTCCCATTTACCCATCCTCCTGCCAATATGCTCTTTCACTACATCATGTTGTGCATGACTGATTTCTGACACAGGTTGCTAGCTCGTTGCTTTCCAGCGCGTAACCACTGAGATTAACTGCCCGCCCTGCTGAGTGACTTTAACTGTCACCTATCAAAAGAGTTTTCCTTAATAGACAGGGACATCTGAGGGACCGGAACACTTCAATTGCTCTACAGAGAAATCCCAGAAGTCTGCCTCTGAAAGTTACATGAACCAAGTCCACTAAAGGTTTGAGATAATTTCTCATGAGCGCCGGGACTCAGGGGAGACGTGCCTAACCTCAGCGTAGGCACTAGCTATGCTAGCACAGTAGCTAGCTTTTCAAGGGCCAAAGTAGGAGAAGAGGGCCGTGAGGGATGCCAGCACTCTGCCCTGGCCAGCTGCATGGAACAGGCTTGTTCCACCTGTGTTCTGCAGCCCATGTAACACAGCAGAGCATGTGGCAGCTCCTCAGCTCTAGCACTGGCCTTGCTTATTCTTCTACAGGCATTGATACAAATGGTCATCTCCTCTTGTAACACCAAGGAGCTGATGTAGCTGTTTTCTTGCAGGACAATGCAGCGTGATGCAGTCAGGGTCTCTCATGCACAAGAGGAGAGGTGGTGGAGGTACCTCCCCAGCAAGAAGCCAAACAGTCAGCGGGTTTTGGGTTTGTCCCCCCACTGGCCATGTGCTACTCTCCTTTGCCCTCATCTTTTGAGCCAGGCAGTATACCCTTGTCCTGTTCTCCCTCCCATCTCCCCTCCCTGGCAGGACAGCCTGGAGAGGTGGCTTTAATCTCAACACAGTCCTGCAGAATGCTGATGGCCAGAGGCCTCCTCCACATAGAATATTACCAGGGATGTGTAACTATGTTAGCTACCCAGCCTTGTGTGCCAGCCCCCTTCTCCAGTCTCTGTCTTGCCCACTGAGATGGTATTTTGCAGCTGGGCCCTCCCCTTACATTGTTTTTACCACTGCAGGCAAGCACAGCCTCACATCCTTGCGTGGCAGGGCCTTCACTGCTTCCACAAGAGAAGGAGAATCATAGAATCATAAAATGTTTTAGGCTGGAAGGGACCTCTAGAGGTCATCTAGTCCAACCTCCCTACACAAGTAGGGGCATCTCTACCTAGGTCAGGTTGCT
>JAVSBS010007235.1:103305-117146 GCA_033124195.1 Coracias cyanogaster | reverse complement strand
CTTGGCTTTGCTTCTATTATTATTAAACTGCTTTTGTTTCTCATCTTATTTTCCTCCCTTTTTTTTTTGCTCTGCTGCAGAGGGAGAGGGGAAAAAGGAAGGGGTGATAGAGCAGCTTGGTGGGCACCTGGCGCTCAGCCAAGGTTAACCCACCACAACACATTATGCTGATAAATGGTAGGTGTTATGAGGAGGCACCATAGAGCATGCAGAGGAAAAAACTGTATGAAATGGAAAATAGGCACATGCAGTAAGTAGAAAACCAATGCAAGCTCAGAGAATGGGACTGGAGTGAATCAAACTGACACATTAGCCAGCCTTTGAATACGCTAAAGACTTTTTGGTACATTTATGCAGTGATGTACAACTTAGAGTTTTTTTATTTTTCAATTTTGCCACGTATGAATAGGCACCTGGCACTGCCAAGGCAGAAAGAGACAGCAGTCAGTCATATATTGAGACAGAAATAACTCAAGACAAAAGATTTTATCAAACCTGTGAGTTCCTGTTTCCTCTTAGGTATTAGCTGGACTCCTCCAAAGTTGAAAGAGTGAAAAATTACCAAAGGCAGGTTTAGGCTGTAAGACAGAAGATGGTCCTGGACTGTCCTGGCACATTTCCAGGATGAACACCCTTTGCCCAAGGCACTGCAAGAGCCCGGCTTGGGACACAGAGCCAGAAACTGAGCCTCTTTTCTGGCCAGTCTTGAAGCTTACAGCAAATTGCAAGATTTGGACTGCATAACCCTGCAGTTTTGGATTTGTTTGAGATAGAAATCACTCATCTGTGCACACTGCAGAAGGAAAAAGCAAGCATATTATTGCTTGTGCAGGTTGAATTTGAAGAGACTAGGAGACTACCACTTAAGCACTGGACACCATGTGTTTGAAAGGCTTTTTGAGGTTTTAAAGAAAGGATTCAGTCATTTGTCTCGTAGTACAGCTGCAGTGTCTCCAATGGACTCTTCCTTCCCAAAATGCTCATTAACCCGGGCCTCCTGAATCACACTTGCTCTACCTGCCATTCAAACTGCACTGCTCTAAGTCAAGTCCCTTTCCTGCAGATCATGAAAGAACATCTTGAGAATAAAATTTAGTCACCAAAAACCTGGGAGGAATTCAGTTCAGCAGGGAAGTAAAACCATTTGTTTTGATGAAGCTGACATACCACCAGAATTTTAAAAAAACAAACAAACCTGTTACATGACATGCTCACTGTTTCACAGTTAATTGAAAAAAAAAAACCATAAAGTCACAGGATTGTTCTATGTGTAGGAAAAATACAAGCATGTACTACAATTAAATCCCTAAACCACTGCTGAAAAAGGCATAATAATTATTATGGGCTTGGCTCAACATCTGGAGTTAGACATTGAAAAAAAAGCAGGCTTTGGTAGGGTAGCGCTGAGAGGGGGAGTCTGGGACAAACTAACTGCAAGGGAAAACAGATCCTTTCCTTACAGGCCTTCCTTACCATGCCCATACTTGAAGCAGTCAGCCTGGAGCAGAGCTGTAGCACGGTGATAACACAAACCACGCACTGGCCTTGCTGCTGGCCAGTCACAAAGCGGAAACCCTGGGACACAGGCATGAGATATCAGCTGGGTCAGGGCAGGGCTCAGGGCTGCAGCGTGCCAGGAGCACCAGAGATGAACCCTTCCAAAGTCTGCAAGTGCTACCACAGCACAGGCAGTAAATAATACCTTGTCAGCAGGTCACATTATTGAATAGCAATAACTTTCCATAATAACTAATCAGTGTCACATACAGACCAGACACTTAAAAGAGAGAAAGTGCTGTAGCTCTTCTTCCTTCATCGAATTGCAGCACTGAGGTCATGCTTTACTCATCTGCTGGACTGGCACAAGAAAGTACCTGCACATGAGCCAGGTCTTCCCTTTGGCAGCCTTGGGTTGATCAAGCTGTCACCTCCCCCAGCTCTATGGTGCTGTTACTGCTGTGGCCATCCTGCCTGGAGAGCAAGCTCTGGTGTAATTTGTTTATCCCACGCTCATCCCTGAGACATCCTCCAGCTCCTGCTCCCCAGTAGAGGCCTGGCTCTTACAAAAGGAGGCTCCCAGCAGCACCCATCTCAGGCAGGACTCACACCTCCAGGAACAGGTTCACTCATCCCACAAAGGCATCCCTGAGACCCCAGTAAACCTCAGGGAAGATTTATTTTGACAGGCTCAATAATGTGGGCATGGTCAGCACTCTATTCCCCCACTTTTCTCGTGCTCAAACAGTGGGACATATCTGTGTTGCTCATGTCGAGTATCTTGTCTTTTCATTCATAAAAGACAGCCTGTATCTTTAATCACTTTGCCAGAATAATAGCAAAGAAACAAGCACTTGATTGCCTGTGTTATCAGACACTATTGGAAAAGTCTAGATAAGGATGCTGAACAACCTTGGCTTATTAGTATTCCACATGCAAACACTCCCCCATAATCCAGAGTCATCTGTATCCCGGCAACCCTTAAAATTTCATTCTTACTGAATTGCCAGATCTTTATCAAAATATAATTACAGTCTTAATTTGGATGATAAATTTTGATTGCCTGTGCCGTGCCAAAAAAAAAGAAGAAATCATCAGGTACACAAGAGCAGCAGTACAACTGTGAAACGTGAGTCTGCATATTCTGACATTGGTGTGTCACCTTTCCTCTTATCAAAAGTTGGGCTCTGATAGATAGCAGTGAGGTTATGTAGGGGTAAGTAGGCAGAGACATGAAAAAACAGTCTCCTGATGCCATCAAATGAAATTTCTGCTAAAACCAGGGAGGAACTTGAAATCTGCAGCTGCATATGAAGATTATCACTATTATGAAGATTATATACTATTATCATTAAGAGGTGAATGATGTGCAGCACTGCTGTGCAAACCTGGAAGAAAACAGTTGTCCTTCCTGAAACAAGAGGAGATTGCACAGAACTCTCCTTTCCTCCCACTACTTTTTTTTCCTTTTTCTGAAACTAGCAGAAAACAGTATAGTGTTTTGTTGCTACAAGAGGGTTTTCAAAATGCAAGGGTCACAAAATGGCTTCAGATTTCAGCAAACTCTTGCAGTGCTCATCTTAAAACTAACTGACAGCTTTTAAAAGCACTCTTGAGAACAGCCTTTGTGGTTGACTCATTCCAGTAAGATCTTCAGGCATTAAGAGCTTGGCTGTTCTGAGGCTGAATGAAAGGGGTGTCGTTTTTCAGCAATGATAGTAGAGTCCTATGTATACAGGCTGCTACCACCTAAACACCTTGTGTTTGCATACTTCACAGGGCACAAAATAGCTGTTCCTTCACTTATGGCCTTATGTGAGCCAACATCTTTTATTCCTCTAAATGACTGAAGATATTAGGATTCATGCATGTATCACAACTGAACAGAATCATCTGTCTTTACTATGTGCCATTATAGTGATGTATTATATTTGATCTCGCTCCTATCTGCAGTAGATGTAGAATCAACTTGTACATACAATTGTACAAATATACAGTTGGAAATTCCATCACTTCAATCAAGCATTATTACCAAAGACATATTGCTGGGTGAGGAGGTACTCTTCTGCCTTCCAAGAACTGATATCATTACAAAGATTTTTCAAAACTTAAAAATGTAGCCTAAAAAACATATCCCAGAGGAATATAACCACTGCCTCCTCTACCAAGAGAGCCCAAAGGAGAGGAGACAGCTCAGCAAACAAGCCATGGAGGTTACCTAGTTTCTGACTTATCAGACTACAGCAGTCCAAACCCACTTCAGTTTTACCCTGTTGAAATGCCAGGGGGAAAAGATAATTACTTGGATGACAAAGGGATAAATGCAATTAGACACTTGACCTTAGTGTTTCTTGGTCACATGCACAGAGCTGAACTCATTGCTAAATTTGGGACTGGGAAGTTCTTCCTCTCCTCCTCCCCTGTACACACTCACAATGAGTTATTTGCACTTTCTCTGCAGCCCTGAGAAGGATCCTCTGCTAGGACAGATGTGATCTCATCCCTTGAAAGTAATTTCCTCACCTCTTATGGGGCCTTTGGGTACCCGGCCTCAGTCCTCTTTGTTATCTTCTTCTGTACCTTTGATCACCATTGCATGCACCATAAAATACCTCTCGGAGACATCTGTTAGCTTAAATTCACTCCCATGGAGCTCACGTTGTCCTCCCTTGAGAAGACTATGCAAGGTGAGAACAACTGGAACAGTAAGTAAATTCTACCACATAAACATACAGAAGGATTACACTGTAGATTGAAAGTCATACTGTGTCAGATTTACAGTATGAAAAATGTGCTTCCTTGTGGGCAGTGGCCAACTACATCACTCAACCAAAGTCTATTTCTTTTATGCTCCACTGCCCCAGCCATCTCTAAGAGTCCACTCCAAAGGAAGGGCAGTTTTGAGTAGAGTCTGGTGTAAGCAAACACAGTTGCCAACTAATGTTAAAGCCCAAAGCTCACTGAAGTCTCCAGAGAGATACTGCAACCTTTGCAGTCACTTCTGTGCACTGGCTCTCACTCCCTAACAATCATGTCCATTACTGACACATCAGTCAATGCTTTTGCTGACAGTAGCAGTAGCAAGATTTAGAGCTGAACAGGCTCAGTACCTTGGTGGTAGGACCTCAATGGGGATAAACCATACTGCAGTAGAATTAGAGGGCAAGAAGGAACAAGAGAACTGTCTTGTTCATGATTTTTTTAACCCCAAAACACAGCCAATGTGCTAAAAACAGCAAATGAGGCACCCATCTCCAGACACAGAAGATGCTTTCTGTAGTGAATTTTGACTGATGTGTGACTGAACCTGCCCTAAAAACGCCAAAATGCAAAGCCAAGCATAATTCCACTGCTCTAAAGTGGATCAAGCATTTCTAGTCCACTCAAACTTTATTCTTACTTATTAAAAAGCCTAAAAGAAGGACAACCCATAAGCTCTGTAGGATGCCTGTCCTAGTACATTATTTCTCTTTGCACTTGGAAAGGTCTTCATAACCTTCCCTGCTGCAAAGTCAGTTGGTTCCTAAGGGGAGAGGCTGCAGAAGCAAGCACACTGTCTGTAGTCACATGTAGCTTGCCTCTTCTTTGGGTAGCAGACTCCATCTCCAGTGCTATGAATTTGCACCTTCTCACCTCAGATGAACTGAACCAAGACAAACAAGTCAGAACTAGTGCCTTGGAATACTCTAAACAGCGAGCAGGCGAATATCTGAGCCCCCAGAGGAGGAGGATGAATCAATACTTACTCCAGATGCACAGTTCTTTGCTCTCCTTTTTAAAATGCTTTAATTTCCTGCTGGTGAAGGGTGCCACACTAAAATCAGAGAAAAACAAAGTTGCCTATCCACAGCAGCAGATTCAGCCTAGCAATAGAGAGATGGAAAGCTTCCATATGCCATGGTGACTAGTTCAGTACAGCCTGTTATCCATTCTTTCCACCTGCCAGGCACACTGCCCCCACATAAGCACTATCAGTGAAGGCAAGCATACATCTGGATGAAAGCCACACTGATAGGAACATGCAATTTTTAAAGCCTGGCTTTTGGCTCCAAATTACATAATCCAATACTAAGGCTAATGTTGAGAGGACTGGTGGAAGAAAGAGGTTACCAGATTTATTCTCCCTCTGCATCGTGGTATGTTGCAGGGAGACGAGTTCAAAATGGCCCCTGTGACAGCTGCCAGCATCTTCATGATAGCTGGTAAAACAGAGGTTTACTCCTCCCGGATACTCTTCAGTGAGGGCTTTCTCAAGGGGAGCAACAGATTCCCCAAGCCTTCATCATCAGCTGAACCTCCCGAAGGCACATTTCATATTCAGAAGGCATTACAATGCTCCCATTTCTATTCTGCCTCTTTCATTCTCAAACCCAGATCTCCCATCTTTTAGCTTACAGTTGCCATGATAGGCTACAACTCAAGGTATGTGGCTATCACATGCACATCCCAAGTTACTAAAGCAAAACGGAGGTCTGGCTTCCTCAGCTATCATGGATGTTCTCCTAGGTGAGAAGACAAGCAAGTCTCACTGTTGGCAAATGGCAACCCAGATGGGAATGTTGAGGCTTCCACGGCAACTGGACCCTTGACATTACAGCCTCTGCCTTTGGACCAAGCATCGTCACAACAACCACAAACCCAAACTGCACCAATGATACCAGTAGCTGAATACTTGGAAATATAAACTGGAGATGTTCTTCCCTGTCCGCCATTTTGGCTAAGTCACTTTACCCTTGATGGACCTGTTATTTATCAAAAAATGGCTTGACTACTTTTGCCGATTTGAGGAACCGATGAGCAGCATAACTCTCTGTGCAGTCCAATCTATGAAAGACAGCAACAGGGTAAGTGCAGTGGAGGGAGCAGCACGCAAGTGGTTAATGCATGCTGTGAGGAAATATACATGCATATACTGCCTCAAACAGCCAGAATCTCTTATGTTGACATTTTCTATTTGGTTCCACTAGAATTAAAATGCTCATAATAAAAACCTGGCAATCAAAAGCAAAGAAATTGTCACCAAAGCAAGATTCATTTCTATCTATATAGTTGACCAAAAGTCTTTCTGCCTCTTACAAGCAACATCAAATGCCATCCATTACAGCAACAAATGCCAGCCAAGTCCCTTTCTTTCCACCTGTGATTTTAAAAGTACATTTCCCGTGCAGAAAGCTGTGTGCTTGGCAACCTCTGCATCTCCCCTCCTGACGAGTAGCAGAAATGCTGCATGCTAAACTCTCTCCTGTAATGACATGGATTCCCACACCAGAGAAAAATTCTCAAACTACCCAGGAAAAACTTCAAATAACCTGCAAGGTATTTAACAAACCGGAGGCAAAAGAGAAAGTCAAACCCTCAAAGCATACAGAGAGAGAGAAAAAAAAAAAGAAATGCCCTCTGCTTGACCCAAAATAACAGAACAGTTCTGCATAGGAAAGAAAATGAATTACCATTGTGGGGACCCTCAGTCATTTAGAGTCTCCAGTCAAGGCTGAGAGCCATTCTGAGACTGCAGGTTTTTCCTCTAACTTCACTTCCCGGCTCTGAGAGGAACTAGTTAAAAATGACATCACTGCTCATACTACCCTCCTCCCTCTCCCCATTCACTTGCTAAAAAAGCTGAGGCTGCTCCTCTCCCCCTGCATTGGCTCCAGATTTGGTCCTTGCTCCTCGCCAAATTCCTGGTCTGCAGTTGACCGTGCAGTCGGTGTCAGTGCGGGACGGAGGATGCAGCGGCTCTGCGTACTTACAGCCTCCCTGCTGGCACTCACTGGAGAAATAAAATAGCCTTTCCCTTAAGAAATCAGAAGAGGTCTAACCTCCCGATGTATAATGCATTACACAGCCAGCTCTGTTTACTGAAGGCAAACAGTCTTCCTCTTTGAAGCAGGAGGGAGAAAGAGACCTTCCTAGGGTCTCTGCCTTTTGCCTCGTCTTCCTCATAGGAGAGGACCCTCTCTGTGGTTTGCTGCGTCCTCCTTGCATTAGGACTGCAATCTATCCTTTTTTTTTTTTTTAATTTCCCTCCCCCTGGCTGTGACATCATCAGACACCAACTCTACTTCTGTAATAAAAAAGGATCCCAAGCAGAGCTACCCGGGACGAGGTCATCTGGAGGACCCTGGTGATGCTGACTCCCAAGAAATTGCCACTTCTTACAAAATACTCTGCTCTTACACAGCGTCATCTGGATTTAATAACCCCGCACTTGCTGCAGATAAGGACACCCAGCTGCCGGGCTGAGATCAGTCTTGCTCCTATTCTATTGCTGCTGGCTCCACCAGCATCAACAGGGAGCAGGTACCTCCGAAGTTCTCTACTGGTACCCACGATTCACCTCGCAACTCCATTTGTTTCCCTCTGGTAACCACTAGGAAGGATGCTGCAGCAAAACCCCTCAGCCAGCACTCCCTGCTGCCACAAAGCAGCCAGGCTGCAAGCACCCGGCGCACACGCTCCTAACGCTCTTCCGCTCTCCAAAGCTCCTCAGCCTAAGCATCACTGAAGGGAAACAGCCTTCTGAAAACACTGTCACCCCTGACTGACAGCAGCAGAAGCGCATGGCAGAGCAAGAGGCCAGCCCCAGCGCAGGGCCTGTTTGTTGCCAAGGGCACCCCGCCACCTAATTTTCCCTACCTGTGTTTTCTCTCCTGGATTAGTGCTGGGGCTTATCCTGAGTGCTGCCCAACCCCAGGGCGGCCAGCAGTTACCAGGGTGGCTGGAGTGAGCCTCTTGGCCGTGCTGGGGTGAGGGATGGATGGTGGCTCCTGGGCTCTGCAGCCTCCGTTTGCTCGCTGCCATGCTCTCGGCAGCTGCCGGCAGTAGCAGCGTCGGTGGCAGCCACAGCACTGACAAAACAGAGGAGACTGTGTGTATGTGCATATGTGTCTTCATACACCTACACACAGAGCTATCTGCAGATATCAACACAGACGTGCATTCTGGACCTCTTACTGCTACCTGCAACGCTGCAGACATAGCAAATACTGCACAAGTAACAGGACTGACAGGATAAGGCTGCATTTGTAAATGTGCTCAGAGTCAGTTTTGTCCTACCTGTCGGTACAGCCTGCACTCAAATACAGCCCTCGTTGCTATGCTAATTACAGGTGAGCATTTGACACAGGGCTGTAAAAGCTTCACAAAACTCATGCAAACACCTCTAAAAGGTATAGTGGTACGAAACACTCAGGTCATGTAACGGTCCTTTTTTGCATGATAGAAATGTCTTACATGGTGGGAAACTGCAAAAGTCTTTCAGCAATGAAACCCCCAGCAGCCCTCTGAATTAGGAACATGCCAGTGCGCCAGGTCCCAGAGACAATCCCTCCTAGAGACAGGGAGCCAGTAGGAAGTTGAAGGAAGTCAGCAAAAATCCTGCCTTGGGGTTTATTCATAACTCCCTCCCCCTTCTCTCCGTCTTCAGAGCTGTGTTTTGCATGTGGGCTGGTAACACATTCATAGCAAACATCAGAGCCCTTCTGAATGAGCCAGGGTTGAAAGACTGGCATCCCCTGTCAGCTGGGACACAAGAATGTTACACACTCAGCAAAGGGCAGGTGGTGTTACCCTGGGATAGGATTTCTACTAAAGAGTCTCCCTCCCCATCTTTTAGCAAGTGCGTGGCCCTGCAGGTCCTCTTCTCCAAATCACAGCCCTACCACACTGCACCCATCTTCTCTGGGCTTGCAGCAGGCACAGGCCTCTAGCACGGGCAGGAAAGAGCCCAAGATTGAGGAGGGATGACTGTGGTGGATAGGAATGTAGGACCATTGAAGCTTGTCCTGGTTTTGCTGGGACAAATCACAGGCCTGCCACAGTCTGCAGGCCATTAGCAATCTGGAGTCAGCCAGTGCAGCTAACCCGAGTTTACTCCCAGGTGTATCCCATCCCATAAACATCATGCTAAGTACAAAGGGGGAAGGTTGCTAAGGATGGGGGAGACATGGGGTGTGTCCCATTTATTTGCTGGGTTGAGTATAAATTTGCTTACTTTATGCTATTAGTTTTGCTGTTCTGTTAAATTTGTTTTCACTTCAACCTGTGAGTCTGCTCTTCCAGATCCTCCTTCTTCACTGGGAAGGGGTCATTGGGTGATAGAGGAACTGCCACAGTTTAGCCCCAGATATGGGCTAAATGTAGAGAAAGCTCCTCCGGTGTGAACCTTCAGATAAATACAGAAGCCTGTGTCCTTTGCCACTCCTCATTAATCAAACCTCAGTTTTCTCCTGTCACAGTCGTTAGCAAAGGGGGATCCTACATACACACAGCAGCATCAATAACATCTCTGGAGTAACATTGACTATACATCACATATTAGATCAAAAGAGAAAAAAGCAGAAAATGTGCAAATTCACCAGATAAATCTCCATATTTCCCTTCTAAATTAAGTGTTGCACTCAGTTTCTTAAGGAAGAAAGGCAAACCTTCTGCATGTCCTCTGTATCCCATCCTCATAATTTTTGAGTTCCCTGCTCAGGTTCACCAGAATAATTTGATTATGTTCTATATAATTAAGTTCCTACAGATTTTATGTGGCAAAAAATTTTAAAAAGAACCAAATCAGTGTCACTCTTACAGAGGACAGCCAGGTGTAATTCAACTATTGCCCTTTCCACAGGGAACATACTGGCCAGCCAGCCCTGTGTTAGTGGTGATTCCCTTGCCCTAGGAGAGGGAAGGGTGTCCTGTGACTTAGTTCTGAGAGGCAGGGAGCATTTCAGAGAGTAAAGGACAAGTCAACAAATCTACACTAAATCCTTACTTCTTGGTTTTCATTCATTAACGGGACAAATTTTTAGTATTTCTGTTTTCTCTTCCTAAATCTGCTTCTCACAGGTCTATCAGCATTTTGGAGCTCAAATGCCCAGGTATTTTATTCCCTAAAGAAACCTTTGAATGCCCCCTTGTCATTTTACTTTGGTTCTCCTAAGCGATGGCATTATTTTAATCTGGAGCCTGGAACATTCAAAGACTACAGGCTGGTTGTAACAGCTCCTCAACCCAACAAGTCCCACGCTCATTCCCAGTTGGGAGATGTTTTTTTAGGAAAGCAAACAAACCTATTTCTGTAAGAAAGAACAGGCAAATGAAGTGTGGAATTGGGGGGTGGAAAGAAAGCAACATAAATAAACGAGGGCTGAAACTACATCCAGAGCTCCCAAAACTCCCACTCAAACAGGTAGAAATCCTTCCAGGCAGAAGAAAGAGGAGCTTGTCCATCTTTCCCATCATTTCCCCTCCTATTATACTGGCATTAACTAACAGTTTTACTTGGCAAATGTAGATTGTTTCAAGTATTTGGGTGATGGAGTTGAAGATAGGTGCTCAAAATAATGAGTGTCAAGTAGCAGCACTACCTTAATGTATACATTTCAGTGTACCTTGGGGTACCTCCAACGTAAATGGGGTAGAATATGCTCCGTACTATATGAATTCTCCACTTGCCTTAGCAAATGCACCTTGTTCAGGATTTCCAATATCCTCCTTAATCTAGCACTATGCCTCCCATGAGCACAGTTCAACAAATGTATTATATTGTATCAATGGGTGTTTCCCATTTTGAGAATCATTTAGAGGTGAGCTGAGAGTCCTGGACTACATTTCTGCTTTGACCAGTCTTTAAATACAATCAAGTCTGGTAACAGACATGAAGAAGTCAGCAGATGAATGTCAGACATCTACATCCTCTTCTATTTTTAACATTTTTAACATTACAGAGTGTATTGAAAGGAAGAGCTGAAAGTCCTCTTCTTTAATGATGTCCCTGCAATTTAAAAAAAAAAAATCTAAATTTCAATGCTCTTCCATTTCAACTCAAATTGTTACAAAGTAAATCAAGGTCACAGCTGTCTGTCACTTTCCCAAATTACTCTTGAGTAAAGACTGCCCTCAGCCAAATAGTATCAGTCTAAATAGGAACTCAGCCTTTCCTGTTTCATTATCCCAGAGAGGTTTCAATTTCAAAGCTGACTTGGACTACATAAAAGTTAGCTTTTAAGCAGGAACAGTGTGAATATTCCTCCCTCCCCTCTAGTGTACCTTCTCAAGGAAAGGAAGAAGAATATAAGACCCATTACCAGTTCTGCTGACCTCATATAAGAGGAGGGGGCAGAACAGTGTGGCGTTCCTCTGGGAGGAAACCTCAGTGCCATTTTTTCATTGCCTATTTTGCCTCCTGCTCCACTTGACTGCGTGGTACCCTAAAACCAGGCTGCTCCAGCCTGCTGCTCCCATTTCAGAGGAGCTGACTGTCCTTGGTGGGGACAGCTCTGAGGATCCTGGAGATCCTTACTGGGGTTATGCTTCTTACTCAGTTAGAAGCTCATAAACAGACATAGCCCAGTAAGGTGCAGTTGAAAAGTGAGAAATGGAGACAAAAAGGATGAAGGAAATAGAACTTTGGAAGGGAATGAAAGGATAAAGAAAGGAGGGAGGCTATTGCTGTTTTCCACTTCCCATGTACCTGCCATATTATTTGAATAGCAGACATGGACTGGGCACGCAACACAGCTCACGTATTCCCCTTGTCACCTTTGCTGCACTTAATTCACCACTCCTGGGTTTCATGTCCCCAGCAGGCAGTGGCCTCTGTGACAGTCACACACTGAAGTCCAGCCTCCCAAGACTTAAGGCCAGGCTCCTTGCAAAGGCTGATGTTGACTTCAATGTTGCTCTTTTAAGCTTTTAAAACTCTTAGGGGAATAGCCCTAGCACAGCTATTCCCTCTTTCTTTTACTTGCATGCCTGCAAGGTGGGGTTGCATTGTTGGCCAGTCCCCACTTTGGCCTTGACAGCCAAATCAAGGGCACCACAGCACCATGCTAGAATCTGGAAGCAGGACAGGGGCAGTGGGTCTGTCTCACACCTCTCGGTTCCTCTTAACCCCAACCTTTCCCATCCATTACTGCACATTCCTGTCTACCCTCTGTTGCACACTCTGGAGCCATGTTGTAAATTCAGGTAGCTGTTGACATCAGGAGAGGAGATGCAAAATGGGGAGGCAGGGCAGTAAAAAATAATTATACAGTAAGAAAAACCTACTCTAATACAGAAAATGTAGTATATTTTGGACATGCTGGGCTAAACATTTCTGAGGAGGCAGGAGGGGAAGTGTCAGAGTTGGAGCAGTGGGGAGGGACAATGGGAGGCAGCAAACACACTTAGGGTAATAATATCTCGAAAGCCTTTCCTCTTTTGCAGTAACTGTACTCTGGGCTAGTCTTCTAGCTGCCATCTCTGTGAAATGGGCATAGCTTTGTCACAAGCAACATAAAACATATTGCAGATGCAATATAGCAATAGAAAATACCAAAAGTAAAGTTCCAGAAAATGCAAATGGTAGTAACTACTAGCATACTCATGCCTGGAAGTGAGATTGTCAAAGGTGTTCTCAAGGGTTCAGATATGCACTGTCCATCAAGAAAACAACTTGGCTTTGAGAACCTCAACTATCACCTTACTACGCTAGCATAGAGGGAGGTCTCTTGGCATTTGGGAAGCAAACAAATGGTATTTCTAGGAGGCAAAATAGCTCATGTATTATTAAAATAATTAAGAGCTAGAGAACAACACAATACAAAAAAAAGATGCATCTTGAGGTTTTGGGGAATTGCGCTTGGAGGATATCACCGCCAAATGGCACTGGATTCCACTATCAGGTTTCAGGCCATTCCCCATACCCATCCACATATGTAGGTACCTTCACGTGGCCACGGACCCACATTTTCACCCTCACTGAATATTATGTTAAAACCAGAAAGCATCAGGCTGATCGTGTCCTTATTATGGTTCATTTTCTTAAGAGGCTGCATCAAATAGAAGGTGCTTTTTTCAGTCCTCATAAAAAATCATTTTTCAAGGCTATAAAGTCATTGACTTCAGAGCCCTTCCATAGCATCATCTAATGAAGCACAACTGCTCGCTACAATCCAGGCCTTCCTTTTATATTCAGTTATATATCCTAGATACTGTCATTTCTTTAATTCTTGTAGCATTAGTGAGTATCTGGTAAAAGAGAAGGGCTGTTCCTCCATCAGTTTTGACGTGTGTGTTGTTGTGGATGAGCACTACTGCCAGGAAGTAACTTTTGGCTGAAGCACCTGCAAGGTGTGCTGCGAGCCTTGAAAACACCTTCACAGCTGTCTGTCACAGAATCACAGAATCACAGAATTATTGAGGCTGGAATAGACCTCCGAGATCATCAAGTCCAGCCAATGACCCAACATCACAACATCAGCTAGACCATGTCACTCAGTGCCACATCTCATCTTTCCTTAAACACCTCCAGGGATGGTGACTCCACCACCTCCCTGGGCAGTCCATTCCAGTGTCTAATCGCCCTT
>JAVSBS010007235.1:80413-103205 GCA_033124195.1 Coracias cyanogaster | reverse complement strand
ATGTTCCAGTCCTTTGATCATCCTCGTAGCTGTCGGACTCTCTCCAGTAGTTCCCTGTCTATCTTGAACTGGGGAGCCCAGAACCGGACACGTTACTCCAGATGTGGCCTCAGCAGGGCAGAGTAGAGGGAGAGGACAACCTCCCTCAACCTGCTCATCACACTCTTCTTAATGCACCCAGGATACCACTGGCCTTCTTGGCGACAAGGGCACGCTGCTGTGCAGCCATCTTGCTCTCCTTTGAAGGGAAGCAAACTCCCTTTTGCAAGGTGCCTGAGAGCTGGCCCTGAACATCCCCTTCCCTGCCACAGGTGTTTGGGAAGGGCACAGGCAGCACAAGCACTGCAGGTCCCGTTGCTGCCATGCAGCCCTCCCTCTGAGAAGGTGGTTCACACCTCGTGTTCCCAGCAGCGTCATCCTGACACCTGCAGCACTGACATCTATCTAATGGTACCTCGCTCAGGACAGCTGTTTGCACAGCCTTTAAAGTTAACGCAGAGGACACACTTAGAACTTCCTCCCAGTCACCACCTGTAATGAAGAATTCATCTCCCCACACTAAGCCAATTTTCCAGAGGCAGCTCCCTCCACCGCAACTGATGACGAAGCATGCACAGATGGCAAGGTAAGGCAATTTTCAAGCAGCTGATCAGGAAACAATCCCAGCCTAAATAATTGTTCACTATCAGGCTTCTGGAGCTAACCTGACCAACCCTGCATTTCACAGCTCCCCTAATTTAGTCAGAAACGAACATTTGAAAATTACAGCTGTGTTTTGATGGTGAGGTACGTCAGCTTTATTATTAATTAATTTAAGGAAGGATCTTAAAGAGCTTCTTTGAACATTCTCATCTGAAAAATGGCAACATTAAAATATCTGATTTTTTACAGGCCTACGACTAGAGCTGACTGGGAGACTTCATGCCTGGAAAACGCACGCCGAAGTCTTACTGCTGGGAGCTTTAAGTGGCACTTTTGATGTTATTTGGGGAAAACACAGTAAAAATCCATTCTCACAGTAGAAAAATGCAGAGATGCTGACTATTTCTGAAGAAAATCGAAATGATCAAAGTTCTTCATCACTTGGTTTCCAAAGGATGGGAGGCCAGTATCTGCACTGCCCCATGACTACAGAAGCCAGTAACTTCAGCCCATTCTGAAAAGGTGTCAGGCAGAGAGGAGTTTCCAAGGTAACTAAGTTAGTTTTCGAAAGCTCTGTGCAAATCGGGGGCTGGGAAAGAAGTCCAAATAATGCCCCCAGAGGCGAAAGGATGGGCAGAAAGATGCTCCATCTCTTGCCTGGTGGAGATCACGTCAAACAAGGGAAGATGGAGGAAGGCACTGACTGGATCTACAAGAGATGTAAGACACTGATAGGAAACAGGACTTAATTAGTTCCGCTCTTCACAGCATGTGTTTTAAATAGAGCTCTTTTCTCAGGATTTGCCAAAACCTAACTTTAATTATTATTCTGGAACTCAAGTCCTTGGGAAGATTACACAAGACTATCCCCTGCCACCAGTTACCACGATGTACTGACATTAGAATGCAGACTGCACATCTCATACCATGACCTTAGGCTTTGATACGATGTTAGTGACTGATAAATAATTAGAAAACCCACAGAACTTCCAAATCCTCTTCACATACAACTGAATACACAGCTTTGCTATTTTCCTGACACTTCAGAACAAGGTATTGTGGTCCTTTTAAAATAACAGTACCAAAATAAGTGTCATATGTAAGGGCTTCTAGCAATAGGACAAGGGGTAACAGCTTTAACCTGGAAGAGGGTAGATTCGGATTGAGGGTGGTGAAACACTGGAACAAGTTGCCCGGAAAAGTTGTGGATGCTCCATCCCTGGCTGTGTTCAAGACCAGGTTGGATGAGGCCTCGCACAACCTGCTGTAGTGGGAGGTGTCCCTGCCATGGCAGGGGGTTGGAAGGAGATGACCTTTGAGGTCCCTTCCAACCCAAACCATTCTGTGATTCTCTATCTGTCACTACAGATTGCTGGAATTTGTGATCACTTATTGCAGTCAACTGAAAATGTAGTAAAGGTTTATAACAACACTCCACAGTCCTTTACAAACATCTACCACCAGAAAGGGTAATTTTACTCTGATCCAAATATATGATACAGTTTGTGTTTCAACTTAGTAAAACCAGCACTGAAATACACACTTTCCAAACAAGGCAATATAGAGCAAATATTTTCTTTAACTGTAGAGTGCAACTTTATATATTTTGTAATAAAGTAATTACAGAGCAATTCCTTCAAACAATAAAGGCTTAGTAATTTTAATAATGTACCAAATCTACACAAACTAGCTGAAACAAGTTTAAAAGAGAAAGCCTACTGCAGAAGTGCCACATACTGCTTTTTAGTGAAGAAAACAAAATGGAGCTGTAAGCATCCTCCAGTACTACAGGAATTTGCTTACAAAGGCAGAATAATTTTCCTTTGTCTCCCAAAAATTTAACAGAAAATGGATACAACCCCTGCTGCTTTACACTCTTACACCCACAAAAAGAGCTACAAAAATAGATTTGATTGGTATTTATGATAAAAACATAGCCATGGCTAATCTAATAGCTAATGCCACAAGCCATCACTTTAGCCTAATGCTATATCCCAAGGAATTGCTAATATCAACCATCTGGGAAGAGCAGAAGAGAGCACTGATAAAGCTCTGAAGTGCTGCTTTCCTAACTGTAGACACTGCAGGAGACCACACCAGAAATGATGATTTATGCCCCATGGAATCACTGTATTGGCTGTTGCTTTCAAACCAGGATCGGTGTTGATAGGTGCCACAAGTGATTTTGCAGCACCACAGGATGGTACTTTGGACTTGATAATTACAGGAGCCTTGGGCTCCTCTTTTTGGCAAACGCCAGACTGCCAGACCACACAAAAGGCCCCTGGCATTCACTCTTTGGCTGTTATGTGTTACTTTGCCCACATGTCGTTTCTTCTCTCTTACTGATACATTCTCTAATCAAATTAAGCAAATACTTGGTGGTTATAGGCAGTGGCCTGGGAGATGGTAAAAAGGGCCTGAAGCTCCTCAAAATTGAAGTGGTAATTCTCAATTTCCCAAGTGCTTACTCCCTGACAGCTACTTACACCACTGGTTAGCAACAGCCCCTTTAATTTTTGAAAGAAAATAAAGCCCCTGCCTTTGTGAGGCACTGTCTTGTTGGTACAGAGAGCTCTCTCAGAAGTAGCTTCCAACTCCAGCTGCTCCAGGGACACAGGCAGGGAGGGGCAAGGACCCGCCTGAGCTCCAGTAGCGGGCACCTGCGTAAGCGCTGACAGGCAGGGGCCTGGACACCGCTTGGGCCAGCCCTTAATCAGGAAGCAGGGGGGAGACTGAAAAAACCCAACTGAAAGGTAAAGATAACCATGGGAAAAGTGAGCCCAGTTCTTTAGACGGTAAATCAACAAGGCGTGGTCCTGCACCCAGGGAGGGCTGCAGCTGCAGCCTATGCCGAGGGGAGCAATTAGAATTGAAAATCAGGAATGCCAAGAAGTGGAACTAGGCGAACATTCCTGGAGTGTGTGCGGGGAAGTGTAAAACCTGGTAAGAGAAGATAATGAACTCACACAACAACCCGTGGATAAGGAGAGTAAGGTTTAGAAGTACAAAAATAAAAGAACTGTGGTGGTGTTACTGTCTCTTTGCTAATTAAGCTGTTAAGCCTATTAAAAATGATGCAGAAATGGCAGAAGTTTCCAATTAAAATTTCTGCTTCCTATTTGAAAAGGTGGTGTATTGTGTAATGAAGTCTTTTCCAACCCAGTAGCAACTGAAGAGGCAATACCTAGAGAAAAGAGAAAATACCTAGAAATAGGTATTTTAATAAACAGCTTATATTAAAGTTTAAAGATGGCTGACCCAGCATATCTTTATGTAACTGAAAATTTCAACAGATTTTGGGAAAATGTAACTGTCACACTACAGAAGGGAAACTGGGATGAATCAGGTAGAAATACAGACCAATTTTCCAACATCCAAACCATGTTCTAGAATTTAAATGTATTAAAGATTAAAGGTTCGAAATGTAATTACAACTAGTTAACATATTTTATGAAAAACAGGCTTTAGTAAATTCAGTTTTGCTCTTCAGCGAGGTATTTGGGTGATAAACCTAACTGAACAGACCCAGTACTCTTGCAGGGCACTGTCACTGTGAGTCAAACATCTTAACTCACAGCTAGCATGATCCTATGTTAATAAAATACAGGGTGGCTGTACAGGCCGGCAGATTCAATGAGGAGCTCCCCCACTGGCTGCGAGTCAGGCGAGTTTTAGGGGCGGCTGTACACCTCTGTGGTAAGACCAACACAACGCTCCAATAAACAACAGGCAAAAAGCAAAGCTGGGCAAAGCCACGCACTCTTACACAGAGCCAGAGTAACACAAAACAACAGAAATCACAACACAGAGCTGACTTTCATTTGGGTACAACTTGCTTTGGCATAGCAAAAAATATCTGTATAGAAAAAAGAAATGAGGCCATAAAATGGGAGACTGTCCTGAGCTCTCCAAGAAACTCTGATTCCGTTTTGATGCCCACTGTGGTGCTGCAGCAAAAGTGGCCGATAGGAATGGTGAGTACATAAGCTGGAGCATGTAGAGTAAAAGAGAAGAGGTTGGAAAATCAGCAAAACACCAGGAAGGAAACACAAAGGGATGAAGAAAACATTTACAGTTGAAGACTAAAGAAGACCCATTTGTTTTGGCTATGAAAAAGAACTTGGACAGAAGTACAGAGCATATGTTCACACATTTTAATAATGACAGCTTATTCTTATTAATGAGAAGTACCCACACAAGTAGTAGATTTGCACTCTACTAGAGTATTTACAACCAGGCAAATTCTTGAATGAAGAACTGAGTCTGACTGAAAGACATTTGGTTCCATGTCAGTAACTTAGTTTTAAGACCTGCAATATTAGATCATCTAATGTAATTAGTCCCCTTTGACCATAAGGTGTCAGAACGTAATATTACTTCTCCCCAAGCAGCATTTAGCCAGTTTTCAAACAGGCAACTCCATCTATCAAGGAAAAGATAACGCCAATAGCACGCAATAAGCCAGATTATAGAGAGCAGCATTCTAAAAATGCTTATAGAGCACCCCTACACTACTTGCAATCGTGACCTGATCCCCCTGAAATTAAGCCTCCATTTCCATCACGCCATTCGCAGCCGTCAGTCTGAGAGGAGATAAAACAGAGTTTCCATCCCCTCTGCACAAACAGGAAAGAAACCCCAACCTACTGTAATGGAGACAGAAGGGGATGGCTCCTAATTAGGGGAGGTCACCAATGAACCACTCTGCTAAATGCTAAGATCAGCTACATACTTACCTCCTCGGAGGTGGCTGCGCTTCTGATCAACAACATCTGGTCTCATGAACAGCAAAGCCCTTTCAGTCTTACATAAATGTTTATATACATAAAGAAATCTAAGTCCTTATATATCTCAGGAACATCCTGACTACCCATTTCACATACACTCTACTTACACTTATACTTACACACTGTAAATAGCATTAAAGATCTGCTGTACATTGAGCAAATAACAGCTCCGCAATCTGAGTTGCAGCATCATGTTTATTTACAGAATCTCTCTCAGAAAATATATCACAAGCATGACAGAAACAAGAAGCTTCACAACAAATCCAGGGGAGATTTTTCTGTACATTATATTTTTCCAACAACTAGAAGTATTTTCTTAGCAATACAGAGACATTCACACATTAAAAATCTATACAACGTCCTTTTCTTTCCCAGTCTCCGAAACGCGTAGGTTCAGGGCCTTTAGGTCCACCCCTCTCTTTAGTTACAGGATTGACTCCATCAGGGAATTCTAAAATGAGAGGGAAAGTTCATTAAAATGCCTATAATGTTGATGAGTATAAAGATGACACCATCCACGATGCTTACCTCTCAACTTCATTTTCATTATCTTTTTTTATTTTTGTTTAAAATAGTCTTTTGCTTTTAAAGGCAACCTGGAGTTAAACACTTCCCAGAGTCATACAGAAGTAATTACGGTTTGACTGCAGTCAGCAATACAGACGATCATATTCAGTTATGTAAATAAAAAAGCAACTCAATGTCCAAGGGCACTAAAGCACCATAGTTTCTCATGAATTTGTAGTGAGAATTTGCGTCATTTGAGCTTGACTTTTAGTCAAGATACTATTATTTTTGTGTTTAAAACTTTCATGGATGTTGGTTACATTTCTCAAGAAATACCATGTTGATATTCATCAACACCAGACTAGATAGTACAGTCACAGCAGGTACTACAAAATCCTCAATAGCTAAAATTGGACTTTTAACCTTCTATAACTTAAGCTTGCTAAGTCCCCGTGATGCCCTTTCAGGAGAGGGAGACTCTTTGCAAGTGGGGTATGAGTGGGCCTTTCAGATCTCTCTGGGAAGCGACACACTAGGCATTAGCAATGCTGCTTCCCCTACTCCCAGTACCCTGCTAGCTTGTGCCACCTCCTTGAACACCACGGACCCCTCTGCACCTCACAGTCAACATCCTCATGCTACTCAGGGCTGTCTCTTAGTAGTAGTAACTCAGGCCACCCATACCACACTAGGCATCGCCAAGCCATGAAGTACTTTTTGGCACAGCACCATCCTAGGCAGAGTATTTTCTCATCCTGAACTACTGCAGGGCCCCGTGAAGTTCACGGTACTCCCCACACGCCCTTGCCACACTGATTCTCCAGAGCCTCCCACACACACGCGAAACTCGAGGCGCATTCAGTCATATGCTAGTTCAGCCCTGGCAAGCACTACAAGTGACGCGGAGCAGGGCTGAAAAAGAGGAAAGACAACAACAGAAATCCTGGAGAGTAGAGGAGAAGGACAGTGATGGAGGGAGACTCACATAGCTACAGGCTATACAAAATGACATACTGGGATGCCTGTTCAAAAATTCATGCAGACCAGGATAGGAGCTGTCAGTATTTGAGCACCCTTGGCAGCACGACGAGCACAAAAGCTTCGAATATTATTTTGTAGATATCACCATCCCAATAGCCCAGCACTGCTGATGTGCTCTCAGTGGATGCAGAAGCTCAAAAGATTTCTCCGTGACAGCTAGATGGCAGTGGAAATTCCAACAGCCAGCTTAAACTCTTCTGGTTTTTCCTTATAACACAACGGGCAGTCACCATTCTAACAAACTACTGCTCGTGTTACGTGTATAAAATATATAACTAAAGCCAAAAGAAACCTTGCATCATGCTCTAAACCTAGAACACCTAAACAAAAAGCAGAAGATAGTAATTATGCATTTGGTTTAGATGAAGCAGTGATGACATTTATTTTACTGGGAATAAAAGGACAAGAATTAAATAGCTGCTTACACAGTAGCTCCAACTCTTGAGTCAGTTCTCAAGTGAGTCACAATCTGCAATTGCTTACAACCATTTCACAGAATCACTGAATTATTGAAGCTGGAATAGACCTCCAAGATCATCAAGTCCAGCCTCTGACCCAACACCATGACATCAGCTAGACCATGTCACTGAGTGACACATCCAATCTTTCCCCAAATACCTCCAGGGATGTGGACTCCACCACCTTCCTGGGCAGTCCAAATTGCCCTTTCCATGAGGGAGCACTTCCTAATATCCAACCTAAACCTCCCCTGGCGCAGCTTCAGGCCATGCCCTCTTGTCCTGTCACTAGTTGCCTGGGAGAAGAGCCTGACCCCCAGCTGACTACAACTCCATTTCAGGTAGTTGTAGAGTGTGATAACGCCTCCTCTGAGTCTTCTCTTCTCCAGGCTGAACAACCCCAGCTCCCTCAGCCTCTCTTCATAAGATTTTCCCTCCAGCCCCTTCACCAGTCTCGTCACTCTCCTCTGGACCCACTCCAGCACCTCAATATCTTTCTTGAAGTGAGGGGCCCAGAACTGCACACAGTGCTCAAGGTGAGGCCTCACCAGTGCTGAGTACAGGGGGAGAATTACATCCTTAGTCCTGCTGGCCACACTATTCCTGATACAAACCAAGATGCCATTGGCCTTCTGTGCCACCTGGGCACACTGCTGGCTCATGTTCCGCCGGTTGTCAACCAGTATTCCCAGGTCCCTCTCTGCCAGGTCGCTCTCCAGCCACTCATCCCCCAGTCTGTAGCACTGCATAGGGTTTTTTGGCCAAAGTGTAGGACCCTGCACTTGGCCTTGTTGAACCTCATACCATTGACCTCAGCCCATCGACCCAGCCTGTCCAGGTCCCGCTGCAGTGTCTCCCTACCCTCCAGCAGATAGACACTCCCTCCCTAGCTTGATGTCATCTGCGCATTTACTAACGGCAGACTCAATCCCCTCATCCGGGTATAGACATCATTGGTGTCTGTCCCTCTTCTCCCCCAACACTGTCCTTTCCAGAACCAGGGCCCTGGCACACAAACCACACTGCAAGGCTGGTTTGTGCAATCATTCTCCTTTTCCCATGCTTTTAGTATCGGTTTCACTGCAGCGGTAGCAACCAGACATGTTGGAGCTAACAAGGGAAAAGCGTCCACAGAAGCTGTGTCAGAAGATTTAAAAACTTCTATGATGTTATTTAGGCCAGTTTGTTTCTAATGCAGATAATTTTAAAAATTAGAAGCATGTTCAAAAATATCAGGAGGACACATGATTATTCTTCCCCTCACCAATTTCTGAATTTAATTTGTCTGATATGTGTATTTTGGGGACTTGTGCAAACAGTTAGCACTTCAAGTGTCACACACATATATATACACAAAGTATACACACACATACATGTATACCAAGTCACTATGTAGATATGTGCATGTAAATATACTATATTTGACTTGTTGTTCATAGCTCCAACACCAGATGCAAAAGGTGGAAAGCTTGCAGAAAGCAAAAAATTAATCTTGGCTGCCATCGCACCTGCTGCTTTGCTCCTGAAGCTCCCGGGCACCAGGCTGCTTCAGCCCCACTTATATGTGCACCCCGAGGGAGAAAGCGGCCCCTTCCTCTGTACCCTGCCATTCAGGCATAGGGGAGCATGGTGGCAGCAGCAACATGAAAGCCAGTGCCTCACCTCTCTAGGGGACTCCTCGCTACCCGGGCTTTCCATGTGGGGCTTTAAGAAGAATCTTTTTCTCACCACAGAGCGCAGAAGCCCTCCTAGACCCATTTCTCTGTGCCTCCAGGTTACCTGGGTGTGCAGCTCCTGAGTGGTTGACAAGGAGAGACCTTCTTTGGGGGTGCCTTGTTCTGCTCTGGGCTGCCTGGCTGTGCTGGCTTCCAGGGATAGGTGTCACGTGAAGGCCATCAGAGCTATGTCTGCTTGCACCTTGTTTATAAAAGGCCAGGTCCCAAATATGCTGTATGTAGCAGTAGCTATGAATTATCAAGGTACTTGCTGGTGAAGATTATTACACATTTTGCCCTTCCTCCTATCATGATTACAGGGTGCTGCTCAGACACACATACACACCATACAAGCAGCTTTTAGCCTCATTTCCTACAGAAACAAGTGGGATGGGATCACACTGCCTGCTGCCTGCATGGCTTTGCCTTTCCTCCTCTGCCATCACAATCCCCACTGGCAAACCTAGGTCAGATCCACAGAGGGTGGGTAACATTGGGGTGGAAATAACAATTCAGAAAATGAATTTTTTCACAGGTTGAAGAAAGGATGGGGTTTCCCATGTCATCCTCACCTAGTAAAAAGTGCATGCCCCCAGGCCTGCAGTAACACAGGGACCATAACACTTAAGAGCACAGGAGATAGCAATGCAAACAATCCTCTCCTTGGAAGGATGCAATGCTGTATTTCCTACTTATGAGAACAGTGTGTCATCCACTGTGCAGTACACTACTGTGGCATTGGTTTTTAAATCTGGTTTGTTTTGGAATCTCATGAACTAAGAAGAGGAAGCAAAACTTTCTACTCACCAGGATATAAAGTTTTTCTCCTAGTTTAACTAATACATTGGGCTATGAAACGGAACCTGGATTGCCATGGAGTGAAAAATTAAAACCTTGAACTGAATCCTGGGTCCTTCCCTGGGTGACAGGGAAGCTTTTTACCTGTTTACTATTCCCACCATCCCACTGCGTTTCCATGCTGCCCTGGCGTGACAGGGGGTGCAACTCATGCTTTGGGAGAATTATGATGTGGTTTACAAGTCTTATAATGATAAAAGATGTTACAGAAGAATCAATATATTTGTCTGGTCTTTCATCATCAGAAGCAGAATGAAAGTGTTTTTTAAATAGGAATTCTATTAGTATAAATATTTTGGATTCATAATGTAACTTTCACTCACAACTCATTAAATAAGAGATTTGGATATGTGGCTCCATCCATTGCTGTGCAACCTGTTAACACCTCAACTGCCATGCTATTTGGGTACCAGCTGCAAAAAAAGGACTGCAGAAAAGGATCCTCTCATTGACCCTTCTTTTGCCCAATAGTGCATCTCTCGCTTCATTTGTCTGAAGCCTTTACTTAGCTGCAGGTGATTGTGCCAGAGTTCTTAGAAGAACCAATCCCTGAGTTATGCAAGTTCTATATTGTAACTATATTATGTATATTGTTTCTCACTAGCGTTTCCAGCCTTCCCCATCCTTTTTCACATGATTTTCTTCTTATTTGTTTCAGAAGAGCTACTGACTGTCATAAATATTGATGTCTGACTTAATATATTTTGCTTTTAGCCTGGTAACTCTATATTTCTGTTTACCACGGCTTTGCTTTTCAAATGGTCAAAGACATAGTTGTTACAATACAGATTAATAACTGCTTGGACGGTAAGGTTTTTTAACATGAATAGAAATACAAGTCACATTCAAGTAACCTACTGCCTAAAATAGTAACCATGTCATTGTCCTAGCACAACTTGTATCTGAAAAGCCTGCAAACCATTGAGCAAGAACTGTCCTATTCTGAAGGGTTAAAACAAGACAGAACTGCAACAATCCCATAGTATTTATGGTGTGCTTTGCAGTGAGCTGTATCCACAAACTCAAATAATGACCTAGGGAACTATCACTCTATACTGACTGCATTGGTACAAATCACTATTACTTATCTAATAATTAATATCGCGTGATGGGAAAGGATTGAGGAGTCTGATTTTCAGCACCGTACTTTCAGTGCTGCTTTCTTGCTTTGATATGGAGTTAAACCCTGAAGATATATCTGCTGAATTTTACTGACAAATTACATTCATCATCTATGTGCCTGTCTTGTCAGAGTCTGAGATGTAATACATATTAAAATACTACACATGATTTTCCTGTTAGAGCGCTTAGCACATGCCACTCTTGCACACTGTGTTTGATTTCCAAAATCCAAAACAATGTGTCTAGTGGCCCCCAGGGAGAAGCCAAGCTATGGGATTAGTGACCTCTATAAGCAGTGACCACAAAACCAAGAATCCAGCGGAAATTATCCCCAAGTGAGTTTGCCATCTGCTGCCCCAGGAGAACCACCCCAATTCCTTTCAACACACATGGAATTTAAGATGATCGTGGGAATTCTATATTTATTCCTCCATATCCGTTTGCTTCATATGTCAGCTATGAGGGAGTAGATCATCATTTGCCCTATGAGCAATGAGTGCTATATTTGTGCTATGACCAGAAAAACACCAGCCTGTGGCAGTGGGCCTGAGCCATCCATCTGGAGCTTGTGGCAGGAGGAGCAAGAATGAATGTGGTCATGGCAAAGGCAGGGGAAAAAAGAGCCTGGAAAGGATACATGTGACTCCATATTTCTCAATCTTAATGCACTTGGTTATGTGTCTCTTAAAGCTATGTCTGCTACTGAAATTTCCCTTCCAGACTGAAAGCAAGAGGAAGAAAGCATCTGAGCATGTATCTTTGATTGAGGGACAAGATGTCTCTTCTTACAAGCTTTGACTACCTGCTGCTTTTAGCTAAAAAATAGCTTAAAAGCTCAGTGCCTGTGCTTGCCTCAGTGACAGTGTGAGGGGAGAACAGTTGTATTTCATCCCTGTCCTCGTCACTGATGTGGGAAAATGAAGAGAGGGACAAACATAATCAAATGGGAGGGAGTTGGGCTGATTCTATGTGCTGCCCATAACAGCCACAAACAGCTAAGAGGAGGGACAGAAAGGAAAAAACCTCAAAAAAACCTTGTCCTGGAAATAAATGGCTGGGTTTTTTTAGAGATGAGCAGCCTTAAACTGGACTTCTTCATAAGAAAGGAAGATAGCAGGTGACAAAACTTTCTCTGTGAGAAGCCACAGTGGTCACCTCTAGCTGGAAATGGTGTAGTGGTGAAATCCTGTTCCAGGCAGAGCCAACAGAAAGATGCCTGGTTGCATCTGGGTGAGGCCAAGGCTGTGGACACCCCAAGTGCCTTCTATATATCAAACATTTGAATCAGTGCTAAAAATGCTTAATCTGGAAGATAACAGTCTATTTGGGCAGGCTGGTGACTGAGGTAGATGTGTGCAATAGCAGTGGCAGGGCTGCAGTAGGCAGTGGTGGTGATCCTCTTTGTGGATCAACCTTTAAAAGGCCAAAAAAAAAAAAAAAAAAGTTTGCACAGAGCCATGTGACACCATGACAACATGCAAGGGCATGTCATCATGTAGCTATTTTCCCTGAGTTTCATTAGACGGTCCTGAATTTCGTGGAAATATTGTTAGGCCAAGGGAAAAGCCCAAATGCCATTTAATTTTGACAGATGGAAAAAATAATGCCTTGTACAAAGCATGATGCCTTGATGGTCTGCTTTGTCCCTTTTCATCAAGGACCAGCTCCCAGAGGCAGTAGCCAGCATAAAGCACATGTCAAATACAAGGAACCAGAAAGGCGGAGAGATTTAATGATTAAATGTGTACAAGGGAGAGTGGAAGTGGGGGAAGGGAGGATGTACATAAAGTATATGAAGCAAATGGTGCAGAAGAGACAGACACGGTGATATGGAACTGCCTGGTGTGAAACTGAAACCCAGGCTGCTGGGGAGGCATGACCTACCTCATTTACTCACCACAGTCTACAATTGGAAGTCTTCCCAACAATTTATCTCAATTCCTTATTCAACTGCATTGCTATTTGATAGGAAAATAGCTTCTCCCTGCTAGCATCTATAAGGCCTGGCTAAACTCCTATTCATAGTAAATCTGGGACTAATTTTATTTAAGTCCTTCCTTGCTTGTTGCACTCTTTTTGAAAGTATCATGCCAACAGCTACATAGTATTCGCTCATACAGACCCAGTGCCTTTTGATTTGGTACTAGCAAAAGTGACTGAAGTTGGTTAGACAAACGTGGTTAGACTGTTTGTAAATGAGCAGTGCTGCAGACTGCCTGGTTGCTTTTCTCTTTCTACCCTTTCTCCATTTGCAAGCACCCTCTGTGTTCAGCCACTTTGGCTGACTTAACATGGGTCAATACCTGCCCTGGGATTCAGACCTGCCGAGCCGAGCCAGTCTTTGGCACGCTGCTCCAGCTGCCTACTCTATCTACTGGTCAAGGTTATTGCACAGCATCCATGAGGTAGGAACACAAGATAGCATGAATTGGAATTAAAAAAGGTAAAATCATTTCTCTTTGACAGCATTTGAAATCTGCTTCCCTGGTCCTTTGAAATATGCTTCTCACCAAAGCTCCCTGTTCAAACAAAACCAGTGTACTGCACAGTGGATTGGTCACAGGCATCTTTGTTCTGCACCCACACAAAATTAGAAGTGACACTTTACTTCCATTGCAGGCCAGACATCAAGCAGAGTCATGTCCCCACTTACAGTTTATTTAAAGCCATAGCTGGCTTTTTAGGGATCAAAGGGAAGGGGTTATAGGAGGGGAATGCTGTTCAGGGGAAGACGGGGAACAAAACCGTACAGTTTAGCCACACGTGTCTTTTACTGCTTCATACTTGCTTTTTAAATTGCTGAAATGTAATGTCACAACAAAATTACAAAACCCATGAAACACCGAGTGGTGGCCTATGAAGCTTTTTCAGTTTGTTAGTGCTCTAGCACTCTGCAGTACCTGTTTCAAAGGTAAGGGATTAGACTGGTGTCTCTCAGTGCCGTCCCACTAAGGGCAGCCGCAGCGGGAAGCCAGGCTAAAGGCTCAGAGGGCTTCACAAGCTGAGGGTACAAAGCACCACTGGGATACAAATCGTGCTGTCTGCATCCAAGCCCTGGGACAGGATGTTTGGAAAGGGCACGTAGCAATTTTTTATCATGATTTAGACTCTTTTTCAAAGGAATACCATTTAAACCAGAAAGAGGGCTCTGTGCACAGCCAGGCTCTCCAGAGCCAGCAGATCACCTCTCTCTGGATCGGTACATCTGTATTACAACCATCTGGATGCCCCAGCCCTCTCCCTCTCCCTGTAACTGGGTTTCAAGTTTACGAGTATCACAAATGAGTTCATTTCCCCTCATTAACTCTCACAAGTAGTTGCTGCTCCTCTGAACTCTGTATTTCTCTGCCCCCAAATCCCTTGGGAGCCACTGGGGCTAAAAAAGTCCTTCTCGACAGGGGTGGCTTCGGACGGCTGCCCAAACAAGAATGAAGGGGGCCTCATTAGATGGGACAAGGCACTCACAGAAAGGATGGGGAGGGGGATTAAATCAATGGAGAAACCTATCAAGCAGAAATCTGAGTAGCTTCATTTTTTTCAGATAATTGTTTTCAGCAGGTTTCTTATTTGATACAAGCCTCAGCCAAAGTGGTATTACAAACTATTGATCTCATGCTTCCAAATTCAGTTTGTTCCTTTCTCTGCATCCCAGGCCTCTAATTTTCTTGCTACTCTCAGCAGCCCACTAAGTCCTCAGACTGACAGCTGAGATCCCAGGCTCTCCTCACCATCAGCTATTGTCCCAAATAGGCAGCATGACAATCTTTCTGACCCTACAAAGACCTGCAGTAAATGTGCAGTTTGAAAACCTTACTGCACCCACTGCATGCCAGATGAACTTTTGGACTGTCTCGTTGACACTTCCATCAGGTCCTCTGCCACACGTGAGACTGCCTTTCTAAACCTAACCTGTGTACTGGTTAGTACTGTGTACT
The DNA here is from genome assembly GCA_033124195.1 of Coracias cyanogaster. Lineage (NCBI taxonomy): Eukaryota > Metazoa > Chordata > Aves > Coraciiformes > Coraciidae > Coracias > Coracias cyanogaster. The sequence goes on along the minus strand of JAVSBS010007235.1, from coordinate 88,137 downwards.
TTCTTTCAATCCATGGTTTCTCTCCCTCTTGTTCTGTCTCATATGATTTTCATACTGAAGGCTCACACAGATGTCTTCTCAAATAGCAGAACAAACAACCCAAGGCAGCCACACAGTTAGGGTGAGACTGGGCACAGGGATATTAAAACAGCATGTGCATTTCCCTCCAAAACCCAGCACTGAAGACATAATAACATCAAAGGCTGAAACAAAAATATAGAGACTATAATAAGGTTAGGTGAAAGGACTTTCACCTCTTCCCTGCACACAGGGTACAGTGTGGGGAAGCATTTGTCATTCACTGAAAAACTTCCTTTAATGACCCTTGGCTAGTCAAATTAATTCAAAATGAGAAAAGCAAAACTAAATCCAACCAAAGCCGCCATATGGATACATTCATTCTTGAGAGAGGGCATGTTCCAGTGATCAAAATGCTGGATAGCACGTGAAGAGGTCTGGGCTTGGGTCCCAGCTTATACGGAGGCTTTATATATGATTTTGAGCAAACCACTTAGGGTGGGATTCAGTTGCTTAAACAAAGGTGTCCAGTACCATTTGAGACACCCTAGGGTATCCAACAGATCTGTACAGGCCTGGTCAACACAAAATAGGACTCTGGGGCAGCAGCTGGAGGCCAGGATTTAGGCACCCGTACTGCATGCTGTACTACTTTCTGAGTGTCTCCTGGAGATAGCCCATGTAGCTTTTCAAGTCTCGCAGCTTCTAAGCTAATGTACCCATTAGCCACCTCTCCTGAACCATAGTGTCCTGTATCGTCAATGACAAGCTATAACACTGACTCATATGTTGCATTAGAATATGGCTCTTCTGGCCAGCTTTTTCATTGCAAAAACATATTCCCCTCTCCCACCCCCTGCAACAGTCTGTTTTTTGCTCAAAGTGAAGAGTTTAAAGCTGATTATGCTCTATCAGGGCGCATGCAGGCAGTTTTTGCCATCTAGTTCACTCACACTTGGCTTTTGGGCTGTATGCTACAGGCCCTTTTAAATGACCATGAAAGCTGATGTGTGACATTCTGCAGCGTTTGCCAATCAATTGTGATGCCACAGTCTCTCGATATATATAATGTCATAGGTTGACCAGTCACTACACAGTGATGCTGGCCAAGCTCAGTGCAAGGCCCCATTTAAGTATTGGTCTGTTTGATGCTTTGGGGAGCAGGGGGGTGGGAGTTCACATAGCCATTCCTTGCAGTCCCTGTGCCAGGATCTGGCCATCCTGTGATGCTGGGAGAGCAACTGAGGACTAAGGACTCAAAGCTCTTAACGTGGTTCAGTTATTACAGTGCATTGAAAGCCAGCTACCCAGAAGAGGACGGAGTACATTTATGCCCCCATTGCTGATTTTGAAAGAGTAGCAGCAGTCTTGGCCATATCAGATAAATATTTCTGATATCTGAAGAGCTTCATATCTTAGGGATCCACCATTGCTCCTTCTGCTTGTATATTTTCTGGGATGAGCCTCAGATGTGACACCTGCTTCACGTCTTCCGCATCACTATCTTCACACCTTGACAGGACACCTTTAAAGTTGCTTTTCTTCCAGTAGTATGTTTTTGGAACAGCTGGTGCCACATTTAGCACGCTAATGCAGACAACCATCACAACAGCTATTATTCCAGTATGCGACTGCACCTTGGTTACAGACTACAAAGCACTCAGAGAAACCCTATTCCCCATTCAGCTGTACTCATAACAGCAGATAGCCTACTCTGGTACCTTCCATTCCCATTACTAGTGTTCTCCCTTGTCACTCTGATCGCCTCATTTGCTCTATTACCCTCATGACTCAGGAGCTGTGCTGCGTGAAGCACAGTTTTATATTCTTCATTGCTGGAACTGCATCACTTGGTAAGAGTTGTGCTGAAGCAGGCTCCAGGCAAGCTCTTCGCTCCCTGGCCCAGGATACTGCTCCCACCAGTCAGCAGCTGGTGGGGCTGGGAACACCTGACACCCTGCAGCCCAAAGCCAGAGACTGCAAGCAGCAGGACTCCCTCTGCCCCAAGGCCAGTGCTGCTCACAGGGTTTGCCCAGGGATCACATCAGGACCAGTCCCATGCTGGCAGATCTGCATTGGTCTCCCAGTCCTTCCCATACAGTATCTCTGGATAGGTCCACGGGCCAGTTTATATAGTCCACAGTGGTTAATGTCTCATGACAGAGAGAACCTCCAAACTCCCCAATGCACTCAGCAAAGTTGGCATGTCTGTCCCCAGATGTCTTAACTGTGTTGAGCATACAATCCCCTCCCAAAATACCAAGCCTTCATTCTTTTAGCACTGTTTCAAGCCCAGCAAGGCATGCAGGCATGGGTGCCATCAGGCCACCAGCCGTTGCACATCAGGCAGCGGTGCTCTTGCTTCTCTATGAGGCCAGGACCTGCTATCATCTCCTCTGGCCCTGGGCTGGCTGTTTGACTGCGTGCGCTCCAAGCAGGCTTTACAGCACAATCACATTTCAAAATTAATCACCCGAGCCCAAATTGCTGGTGAGTCGTTCAGAGACAGAAAACTTTGGCAGTTGTGGTTGCTGGTGGCCAGAGGCCATTCCCAGCGAATGTAATGCAGACAGGGCGTTGGCTCTCACAGAGATTTACTGTGCACTCAAAACGTAAATCACACTGTACTCCTGACTACTTGAGGAGGTAATCATGTAAGAAGGGGAACACAGCATTTCCATGGAGTGCTCCTTTCTCCCAGTCTGCAAAAACATTTGTTTCCTCCATCTTATTGATGTCTGACATTTGCACTTCAGTTGCACTCCTGAGAAATGGTGACTGAGTTTCAGAGTTCAGCCCAGAGCCGGGGTGACTCCTGCACACTCCTCTGTTCCTGTGCTTCTGCCTTACCATGGGATTCACATGGGTACCAGGTCCTTTTCTTATAACTCTGCAGGGGCAAGGAACACAAGCCCTCGAGATATCCATTCACAGCTACCTCCTCTCAGTCTCATCCCATTACTGCCCATGCTTCACCCTCAGGTTTGTACCAGCTCATGCATCCCTGCTTTAGGTGAGTGGAAGCTCTCCCAAACTAGGGGCTAAGAGGCATCAAAAGGCCAAACACGAAGATTTCAACAGGGAAGAGGATGAATCTGTTCCTCATATACTGCTCCTTTATGTAAGTGAGCACAGATCTGACAGGGGCAAAACGGAGAGCATACATAGCACTCACTGGCTGACATGCCCCAAGCCAACAGCACCAGGACAGGCACCTGGCTTCCTGCTCTGCACCCAGCATTAAAAAAGCTCCAGAGGCCATTGTGTAGGGGATGAGAAAACTGCCTCAAAGCCCCAAGGAATAAGAGTACTGCAGCTAGGGCTCCTGCAACACAAGGATGGCTATGAAGTGGAGATCTTCATCTGCTGCCCTATTGCTCAGACACCTGCAGAACAAACTGATCCTACCTTTATCCTGCCCATGTCCTGCCAGGGGTTGCACAGGCAGCACAACTGCTGCCCTGCTCCCCAGACTGCATTAATACAAAATCCAACGTTACACCAGCTGCTACTAGCTCTCTGCTATCCAAAAACAACCAGGATAGCTGGCAACAGCAGAGTAGAATATCAGATCAACTATGTTTTTGAGGGACTTTGTAAGAGGCCAACAAAAGCAAGGACGTTCAAAGCTCTGAGCTAAGCATAGCAAGAGGTCTCGGTGGAGCGTCAGATGACGAGAAACAGATTTGCTGCATTACATAGTCATGTCAAAGGGCTGTGCTGGAGCTTTAGCTGACAGCAAGTCTGAATTTCTTTGCAGTCACTGGCTTGAGCCAGACAGAGGTCCCTGCAGCCTTGTATTTCATATTTTGCCTATATTTTTTCTTAATTTCATTGATCAAATTCAGATAGCTCTCTTACATATCTTATCTTACTCCAGACTGGCCCCACCATTTTTGCCATGAGGACGACTTCAGCAAAACCACTGGAGGAGTAAGGCATCTCTTGTTATGATTAAGGGATGGTCCACAGATCAGATTGCACCAATTAATACAAAGATGCATTACTAAATGGTAGGTAGCCATGGTACAAACCCTTCATGTTAAACTGAGATGCAGTTCTTGCTTGGTTTTGAGCAAACTGATTTCAAAGGCCTTTTTTAATATCGGGAATTTGATGAGCACATGGTATTTCTCTCTGGCCATTTTGTGTAGTTTCCCATGAGGACTCTCTATTCCATAACAAAAGTAGATTTATCCAAGAAGCACAATGTTAATCATTCCTAAAATTGCTAGTTGTTCTGGAAGACAGTCCACAGAGGCAGCTACTCCAGACTAGCTATCATCAGAGCATGGTTGTGTTTGCCATACATCAGTTCCCCTTCCCCAGGAGGACAGAACCTATCCCATACCTGCTGAAACCAAAATGAGCTGCTAAAGAAAAATAGCCTGGTCTATCTGTCTAGGGGTCCGCATCCCTTTAATTGTTTCATAATTACGCTTTTATTTAGCTGAAAAAATATTTCTGACGTACACAGAGTTGAGCTCAGTTGAACTAAAAGTCCCTATTATACAAAACAAAGGTGGCTTCACAGACTGTTTCTAGCTAAGGGTGCACCCATGATGGGCTTCCAATGACTTAACAAGTAACATCTGCAGAGATGCTCAACCGTGTGCACTACCATACAAATACTCATCCACATAGTAAACAGTGGTATCTACAACTCAGGGGAAGACATTAAAAAAGGAATGATTTAAGCTAAGATAAATGGAGACCAATGAACACAGAGATGGAGGGAAGTAGCTCTACTGATGGTGGATAACCTGGTAATTTACCATAAATAGACTGTATCCAAATCTCCTCTCATCCTGTTTTTTCCTGATGTAAGAGAGTGAAGCATGCTTAAGTTGTATATTCCAGGTTTGAGGAGTCCCTGGATGTTGCTAGCAGGTGTTGCACAGCATCACATCAAAAGACCAGAGAGATTGCTCTCACAACACAAACCCATTAACGACAGCAGCAACATCTGGAACAGGACATTGCTTTCTTGAGCCACATGTCATTATGTTTGGGGAACTTGTGCTATAATGCCAATTGTTCAAGACAAAGGAGGAAGTATTTATTTGCTTTCAATTATTAATTAATAGGGGGCCCAAATATTTGGGGGAGGGAAGAATGGGACAATTTCTGTAAAGAAGGTACCCACAAAGCTACATTAAACTCTATAAGGCTTCATTTGCACAAATAAAGCACTTGGTTTCATAAACCTGTCAAGGAGCAGTTCTGCATAGACTTCAGTGAAATGTTGCAGAGTGCCACTGGGAGGTGTCACTATATAGCAATAGCATCAGGCCAAAGAAAAGAGCTCTGATACAGCAGAAGGCACACGCATTATTTCCAGGGGGACTACAAAAAGGGGGAATGAGGTGGAGTGATTAAATCATTAACAGTTGGGACGCCTGGCACTTCTGTCATGGGGTGCCATCCATCCATGGACAGTGTTTTAAGACGACCAACCCTGGCCACAGAGTTAAGTGATATATGTTGTTGACCTCCCCTCTAAACCGTCACGACCAGCATTTGCTAGTAATACAGTCGCACATGCACACGCACACACAACTCCCAAAGGCTTACACACTAGCGTAATCTTTACCAGGCTTCAATAGATTTGACACTAACAAGGTTTAACAACAAAACCAAACCCTGTCCTACTGACCCTTCAAGTTATGGAGAAAACTGCTGAAAAAGCTAACTGCACAGCTAAATACATCAAGACTTGTCCTGCTACTCCCTCTCTAGCCCTCTCTCCTACCATCTCTCTCCCTCCCAGCATTTAGCTGGATCTCCCTTATTAAAATGATCATGCATCTGATGCAAAAGATGTTTGACTGAATCTGCATTTTGCCCAGGGCCTTATTTATTTAATTTGGTGTTTCACTTGACAACAAAAAAAATCCTGCCCAGTCTGCATTTTTTCTGCAAGAAGCAAACAAATAGTGCTATTTCTCCACAGTAGCAGAACCGAACAAATCAGAAAGGGTTTACAACCTCCTTCTACAGATTTTATCACCAAACCAATTAGGTGGTATCAGCGCTGTCCTTTAAAAAAATAACAGAGACCCCCTACCCCGCTCCCACTGATGCTTTGCAAGGAGAGGAGAAAAAATAAATAAAAGTGTATCAGCTGGCTTTGAAGGCTGGCTGAATTTCAGATAAGGTTATTACACGAAGACCAGTCCCATCTTTCTCCACTGTCCCGTGAAGCGATATGTAGTCGGTTAGCAGTTTGACAAATGGCTAACATCCACCCATTAACAACCAGCCCTGGGGAGAAGGCACAAAGCCAGCCGAAAGCTGAGCGCTACCCGGCTCCCTGCTCCCGCCCTGCAGCCCACCGGCTGGCAGGGGAGGGCTCAGGGTACTTAATGAAACCCCCGCTCAGATAAGTCTTTCAGCCATGTGCAAGCAAAAAATAAAATCATAAAAATGAAATACTCAGGCAGGCTTGCCAACTCGTAGAAAGCAAGGACAAACACTGAAAAGTCTGAGAGCTCTGTAAATCAGGTTTGATAAGAAGTACCTGTTACTGAAAGTTTTACTGCATTCTTTGGCTCTGGAAATGGAAAAAAAAAAGGGAGGAGGCATCTTGAAATGAGGTGTGACTGCAGGAAAGCGAGCTTTGCTCGGCAGGAGTTTGGGCAAAACATCCTCCTTCCATCAGTGGCACCTGTGAGGAAACCTGGCAGAAAAAGGCCTCTGCCTGCACTCTTCAGCCCACAGCAGCTCAGGGCCACAGCTGCATGCTCTGCTATGCCCCGTAAGAAAGTGTTCCAATGCCCAAGGGGGTCCTCTGTCCTCCATGGAACCCACTGAGTCACAGCCACGCTGGGATGCTGTGGTACTCACACCACGGGAGGAAGGGATGCAAGCAAACAACCCGCTGGCACAGCGGATGGCAGACCCAGCCTCTGCATGGCCTCCCTGCTCCCCTTACAGGCACACAGATGGTCCAGCTCTGGGACTTGGTCCTCCTAATCTCCCCAGGCCCAGCCAGGTGGCAAATGGGAGTGGGGAGCAGTAATCCCCACTGCTCCTGCTGGCCATGTGTGAAGGGGTTAACGCTTTCCCACACCAGAAAAGCTCCAGTTTCTTCTTTGGCTTCTGCTCTGGCTTAACAGCAAAGACATCAGAAAACGTTCCCGCCATGGTTGAGAGAGGTGGGAGTGTTTAAGAATGAACGTGGCCAGTAAAGGACAAAAATCACAACTACTAAAATTTGCTATGAAGTAAAAGGAAAAAAAGCCCACAGATGTGAATAAAACCGGCTGTTTCCCACCAGTATGCACTCAGCATCTCCCTCTGCCCGCGCCCGGCAGCTGCAACTTGCTGCATATCGGGCAATTCCCAATTACAACAGACACATGCCGCCCTCCTGGCCAGTCAAGGCCAGCAGAAGCTGACCCCACATTGCGCTGCTCACTGAATCTGCAGCAAAGAGGGACAAATGACCAGTGCCTCTCAGCAAGACTTCTCAGGTTTCCTGGAACTGTCAGCTGCGTACTTCCAGCCGTTTAGTTTCCCATCCCTGCATCTGGAGGTGATGCTGTGCACAGCAGCAAGGAGGAAAAAGTCATTTTCAGCTAAGAAGCACTCCCTACCCCAAACCCAGTGGCTGTTCAACAGGCTGCTCCCTCACGTAGTGGCACCTCCGATGTTATTATCACTGTGCAGCTGAGAGAATCATTCTCCGGCAGCATTCCTATTTT
>JAVSBS010007235.1:30185-69588 GCA_033124195.1 Coracias cyanogaster | reverse complement strand
AAAGGAAAGGAAAGGAAAGGAAAGGAAAGGAAAGGAAAGGAAAGGAAAGGAAAGGAAAGGAAAGGAAAGGAAAAAGAGAAAAAAAGATAATACCACATGCAACAAGGCATCAAACCAAGTTGCAGAGGCAGTTCAAAGTTGCAGACTTTGTCATCTGTGTGAGCACCAGATACAGAATAATGTGAACACAAAAGGATTATTTTTTTTTCTTAAGAGAAAGAAATTAGTTAAAGACTTCAAAACAAACAGTAAAGTCTCTGCTCTTCCCAATAGCAGGCATTATTCACTGATCTTTCAGGGAAATTAAGGCATGGAGATTTAAAGGGATTTGCCCAAGTCAGCACAGGAAAAAATTTCACACAGAGATGTCCTGATTTTTGTTGTGTAAAAGCAAAAGCAATTTAATACATAGATATATATAGAGAGAGTTTGACTCTAGACTCTGGTATCAGTGCTCTCAAGAGTGTACTGCAGTTTGATGAATTTCAGCTAAATGAATATCTATATATCAGCAATAGGGAACCCACTATCAAATTCAGTTTGGTTTCAGAGACAAGATTTCACTCGCAATGTCTCATCTTATTTCAAGCAATTTCATTTCTCTTTCTAATTGCTCTCTAGTTGCACAATCCCCCCTTGTGGTACTGAGTTCTTAGCAAGTGCTTAATTAACAAAACAAAAATTATTATTTTTTTTCCTTCTCAGATTCCTAGTGAAATCGCTTCATCGACATATTTTCTAAAAATTATCTATTTCTGGTTGGCTGTGTCTGTGCATAATGAAATGAGAAATGGCAAAGAACGTGAAGCAAAGCTAAAGAAAAGGAATGAGTTTTTAATTTAATTTTTTAAACCCTCAACATCTCTTTTCATGTATGGAACTAAGAGCAAATAATTTAGTTCTGGTTACTGGGTCTGACTTAAGCACAATCTCTTATTATGAGTACAGTGTATTTAGAAAATAATGTAGCCAGTTTAAAAAAAAAACACAACCAAAACCACAAAACAAACACAACTACAAAGAAAGGTGGACTTCATTCTCTCTGGACAACATAATTGAGAAGAATGACAGTAAGAGATTATTAATATTCCAGATGGTAGCATGGTCTGTAATTAAAACACGATATGCCAAAAGATTACAGCCAAACAAGAAGCCTGCCCTCATCCGCTTCTTGGAATTACTAATTGTACAGTTATTAGGCCAAACAGTGGCTTTCCTCATTATACTAATTCCTTTATTTGCTGTGGAGCTCCTGTCTTAAAGCCCCAGACACCAGAAAAGCACTTTATGCTACAAATAACCCAGTAGAGGCAGAGAGGGGCACTTGTGAGTGATGGGGGGAGAGATGCATGGACAGAGGTAGTGCATGGACAAGTGTCTGGGAGAGAACACAGCCCAGTGTCGAAGTTCCCCATAGCGAAGTTCCTCCTGCAAGGAGTGTATGGTCCCAGAGGTGTCTGGGTGCACAGCTAAGGTGCTTGCACTGCCAAAAGAGCTCCTGCCATTGGACAGCCTGCACCCTGTCGTGCTGGGTATCTTCTGTTGTGCATCACCTTAGCACAGAACTGGGTCCCATCAGTGCTGAAAGTGTGCAGTCTTGGAGCAAGCTTTCCCAGGAAAGTGCACCAAAGTCCCCCATCTACTGCAAAGCAATGTAAAGCTGAACATTTCCACTCCAGTGAGGCAAGTATGACCCCACACACGTGAAGCAGCTGGGACCTGCTCGCTAAACGTCCTTCCTACATCTGTACAGATGCACACTTAGGTTTTCAACTGGCATTGTATGCATAAGATGAAAGACATGGGGCAGTTTGTCCATGTGGATAACATGCATACTTCGTGAATACACATTAAAAACACTTCCCTACTGGAACTTGGCATTTTTTAACTTCAAACACATGCTGTACTTGATATAAACAGAGCTAAAAGAGAATGTGAAGAATTGGATGACTTTCAAAGTCCCCAACAGCCCAGCTTTTCAAATCTCAGACCACCCTTCATCTGATTATTTGTGGGCCTAATGAAGTAATTGCAGAGTGGCGGCCTCATTTCCTCGAATCAAATGTCAACAGTCACCAATCTCCACGAGCTTACTCAGCTTGGTAACACAGTGACTCTGCAGCATGGGGGCCCATACACATTTTTCATATTAGGGAGCAGATGGAAGCTGTAATTCCCTCTAGAGCAGAGGGATGCCTTTCAGCAAACAGTAGCAGATAATGCACTCATTTCTGGAAATGTTTTCCACTTCTATCCAACACATCAATGGGTTGTGGCAGAGAAGGAGCTGAAACAGTCAGACATGGTTGGACAAAACACTTCAAAGAAGATGGAGAAATACAACAACCATCTCATAGCCTGCAAGTTTCTGTTTATCTAGTGCTCAGCACAGGGACTTGCCTCTCTGTAAAGCTAACAAAACTGGTTATGGTGCATAGGCAAAGAGCTCTGCAAAGCTGCATGGCTTTTAGAAACGGAGATCACATCATCATTGACAGCATAATGCTATTCCTCAAGAAATACGCCATTTTTCACTAGGTGGGCTTTACAGGTAACCTTTCTGTAAAGAAGACAGTGCAGCCACTGTGGTGGCAGGATGGCTGAGGTCTCTTTGCAAGTTTGCCTGTATTTAGAAGGCATAGAGTGCTTTTTCTCGAAGTCAGAAGTTTTTCAGTTCTGCCTGCAGTAGGGTAAAGCAGCCTGTGAGTTGTCTGACTAATAGAATCATAGAATCCTTTGGGTTGGAGAAGACCTTCAAGATCATTGAGTCCAACTATTAACCCAGCACTGTCAAGTCACCACTAAACCATGTCACTAATAGTCTAAGGGAGGTAAGCTGAATAATACAAAGCCTGGTTACTTCTTTAAAATTAAAGTACTCAGGCTTGCTGTCTTTTAACTCTCTTTCAGGCATGCCTGTTTGCTGTGCCAGCAAGGAGCACAGGGGGCTTAAAGCATCCTTGGAGTTTTACAAGAAGGCTCTCTCATGAAGAAAATGCTCAGGACATTTTAATTCAGCCTTTCTAATGCAGTACCTGTCAAGAGTATTTCCCCCATCTCTCAGCAAGAAGAGACCAAAGCCTGCCCTTAGGAAAATAACCAGGTTACATTTAGAAGGATATGAACTAGCAAAGGAAGAATAACTGGAAGACTATGAAGATACAGAATAATGTGGCTTACAGTGGGATCTACACTGCTGAACATTTTAAAAGTGTGTACAGATTTGTTTCTCTTGCTTGATGCTGATGATATACATTCCCTAACTCTAAGGGGCTGTTTAAAATCTCCTCTATTGCATAACTTGGACATTTCCAACACCCTGAGTTTTCTAGAGTATTAATTTTAGTGCTTGTGTGTGCCAACTTAGCCCATTTCTGAGCTACACAAGATCCCTCTGGCAAACTCTGCCACTGCCTCAGCTCTGACCTACATCTTCTTGGTTGCCCAATTCAAAGCTTCTCCTGCCCAAAGATTGCCTGTTAAAGTGTAGATGCCAATCTATATGCTAAGGCGCAGAGAAGTGTCCTGTGACAGATCGAGCTCCTGTTCACAGAGGTGAAAGGCAACCAGCTGGGAGAGCTCTTTCCTTCCTCTATCCTGACTGACAACTGTCAGCAACCAGCCCTCTAATTCATGCTGCACCACAGGAACTAAATAAACAACTGCATTAGGCAATCACTGCAATAAATGCCTTCTTTCTTCCCTCATTTCCACTACCAATTTGTTGTTGGAGGCAAAAGACCACCTTGTCGGAGTGGCTTAATTTTTTTAATTGTGAAATAACCACCTCACTGACAGGTGGGTTATGGTATGTTTTTAAAAATCCATTTAAATGAACGTAAAGTCAAATGGGCTGCAACGTAATGCAAATTTGAAAGTCTTTGCTTTTAATACTGGTGGGCTTCTGCAAAGCACAGGTAACCTACATGGCAAAAAAAGAGATCCTCTCCCACAAAGCCAACGTGCGTGGGGTTTTTTATCCCATTTTTTTCTTCAAACATTTGAACTTTGAAATTGAGCTTGCCCAGTGTATTTAAGGACGTAGAAGTTTGCTGCTGAGGCCAGTCTAGCCTGCCCAGTGGTGAATGCAAGCGAGGGAATCTGTGATGCAGATGTGTTACTTAACTATGCCCAGCTATATGCTGTCCCTTTAGACAGAGATTTGCCTTGTACACATAGGCAGACCTTTTCCATGAATGGCATTATCTGATGATAAGGTCCAGACCTGATTTGATTAGAGGAGTTTCACTTGGAACTGGGAAATTAAATTCTCCTGGCAGTCAAAGGCAAAATAACTCAGTAAGCTGACAACACATCCAAAATTAATTCTGATTTTTGCAAGAGATATCTTTTGGCAAGGTTGATTTTCCTATTTTGACTATTTTAAAATATGCAGCTCACTATTTATTGAGCAATATCAGAGGTTTGAAAACTTACTGAATGCTGTTGAAACAACCGAAACATTCAGATATACGAAGAAAGTGTGACGTGGTACTGATTTATTTAGTGTGAAAATAGATCTGTATCAAAGTAGATGTCTACGGCTGAAAAGCAAAAAATCTGCAAATTTACACCCATTTCTTTTCAGTCACCTTTGTGCACATTACACACATTTTAAAACAGGCTTGTGCATGCATTTTACTTATAATTAATATATGTATAATTTCTTATTATAAAAGTTTGTTCAGCTGTTTTCTCATGTGTATCAAGATGCAACTTGGTGCAACTGAGGGCTGACAACCCCCTGTTTCACAACCCAAGAATTTCTATACATGCCACCCTGAGCTGCAGAGCATCAGCACACTCTCTGGTTGGCATCCTGAGGGACAGGCAGCTCTGAAATGAGGTGCCTGAGCCACACAACGCAGTTTGCCGGAGAGGCGCAGTCCTCGTGCAGTGCCATGAGCTGCCCACGACAGTTTCAACACCTCCAGCTCCTGTCACAGGCTGCTGTTACCACAGCAAGGAGAGTCAACAAGAAGAACAAAGTTCAAACTGTTTGTACAGAAGGGAAAAGGACAGGAGAGAGACACATGTTTAAAACCTCATGCCGTACAGCCACGGATCTGTAGGACTGTAAGTCACATCTGCAAAGTCTCCAAAATATTGTCCTCTGCAAGCAGATGGGTATTTGCATGAAGGTGCAAGGCCTGTCTTTACCTCCTGTTGCAATTTCCTCTTAGTGTTTTCCACCAAGCTTGGTATGTACTACATGCACATGTGGGAACACAGGCAAGTCCCTTCATGGAAAAAGCCATCCTTGAGGCAGACAGAGGTTTCAAAGTCTCCCGTTTTGAAAGGCACCATAGCAAAAGCAGGTGCTTTCACTCACACAGACAGGAGCTAATTGTAGGATCAGTTCTGGCCTACAGGCTCTCTTTTTTATGGTTATGTCCATAAAGTCTTTGAGTGCTCTCTGTAGTTAGTGACCGCACACACAAAGAGGTCTTTCATTAGCAGTGCTCTATAGGAAGCCAGGGCACCGAGTAAATGATACCTTAATGTTCCCTTTCAAAACTGGAGTGGTTTGACAATGACGCTTGTTAGCACACCACAGTACTTTCCTCCTGCCCACGGTTCACCAGCTTGCAATTAAGCTTACAAACATCTAATGTTTAGCTAGCCTCCAAAACTTTGGCGGTAATTGTTTACGAGCTACTTTGGGAAGATGCAAGGAAACAGCTATGTTTGAAGAACACGGCTCCAGTCCTATGTTACAGCAAGTGCTCATCAACCACACCATGGCCAAAAGAGGCATGTGCACCCAGCACCCCCAAGGTCTGAGCCCTGTGGCTGTGTGATCAGCAGGCTGGTAAATCCAGCAAGAATTCAGAAGTCCAGTTTATTTTCAGGGTAAAGAATTACCCTTTGCTTCTGGAAAGTCCAATGGGATTTTTAATGCTCAGCCTTAGTTATGACGCTGGTTTAAAGCTGAGGCACAAGTCAGCTCTGGCTATAGATCTGTTCCTACCTGCAATACCAATATCTGTAACTTCATGGCCCAATGGAAACAGTGTTACTTGCTCTTGTTTAATTGTCTACCACAGCTTGCTACTTGTACCAGAGGTTTCTGGGTCTTTGCTCATTAAACGTGAAGCAAAGAGAGAAATACAAACAGCAACTGTCACAAAACCCTATTTTTTCCATTAACTGTGTGCACTAAACTGAACTATTTTACCTGCAGCTGATGGTGGAGAAATTACAGGCATTACAGCTGAAAGTATCAGTAACTATGAAACTGAGCATTGCCAAAGCCTAGAAAACCACTTATGAATTAAAATTAGCAACATTAAGTGACAGCATGTTAACTGGCAAAGGAAAATGTTCCATTTCTGAAAGCAGAGGGGTTTCTTCTCCATATGATCTGCTTCCCTCTGGAAAAGAATCTCTGTTACCCACATTAGGATAGAATTGTGTTTCAATAAGTTAGTCTTATTTTTACAAGGAAGTCCTATTTTTATAAGGCATTGTACTTTTCAGAGACTTCATACCAAAATCCATCTTGGGGGAGTAGAAGCAAAGGACTGCATGAAAAACAGAAGGCAAGGATAGCAAAGACAACACTTGCTAAGTCATATGCAAGGCATGTTTACCACAGCAGACCAAATAAACCTCAATATTTTCATCATTATTCAATCTGAGGCTCTTCTGATATTTTACAAAATGCTTTTATATTTTGACAACTTAGATTATTATGGGGGATTTTATGTACCCAGACTAGTTTGAATGTCACTACAAATGCTTGAAAACAAAACAAAACAAAACAAACAAACAAAAAAAAGGCCCACAAGTGAATACTACATACACATACTTAAGTGAATACTAAGTAACCATATTCAGAATCATTGAAAAAGAAGGTAATTCTTCATAATTTCTTCCCTGGATTTTAAGTCACATGCTATATAACTGAAATACAGGCTGATGGAAATGTGATAGTAAATATTTTTATTTCAGTTTTGGGGAAGATGTTGGGGTTGTTTTTTTGAGCTTGCAAAAGTAGCATTCACAAAGCCAGACAGCCAGGTGTTTTGTCTGTAAGAGATAAGCATCTCATCTCCCTTCCAGCTTTGTTTGACAGATGAACAGTATCCCATCACTTTCAAGACATATCAGCCAAATTGAGATCTTCCAGCTGCATCCTTTGGAGCAGATCAGTAAAATGGTGCACAGGAAGTATACATTAGTAAGGTAGTTGTCTAAAGCACCATTGGAGATACTTATATTTGGAAAAAGCTACAAATGTATGATACAGATCATCCTAAGTATGAGTTAAACTGCAGTTACATGACCTATTTTCTGTATCAGCAAAGCCAGCTCAGAAAACTCTTGCTTTCCTTTGTCTTCCCCCATGTTCTCAGTAATGTACGTTAGGCCCTTTGATATCTTAGAAAGGCAATAGTCACCCTCTGGAAATCTTGTCCTTTCCACTGATCACAGATGGACTAACCTCCACCAGGAGTCAAAGTGCCAGAGACTTAAACCAAGGCAATTATAGGAGATAAACCCTCAGAGGAGGGAACAAGTGCTGAGGCTGTGCTCTGTTAGGCTATGAACTTCTGGTGAGTCCTAGGTAAGCTAGTGTTGTCTCTGTCAGGCATTCAGCGCTAAGTCCAGACACTGACCTGAGCTTTAGAAGCACTAGCAGAAGCCAGCTGCCAGCACACCTTACTTCCTTGCAGAAGCTTTAGCGTGCACAGCTCTGCTCATGACCTGGTGAGTAGATGGGAAATCTGGGAAATCTACTGAGCTTCAATGGGCAACAACAGGAATGCCTACAAATCTTTGTGCTTTAAGGCCCATCTACAAACCACAGGAGACAGTGTTCTCAGAGTCCAGATGACAGAACTGTGGGTGACCTAAGTCTACAAGAGACTGGCTTTTGATTTCACTAGGACCAGGTTTTAACTGGGCTTCTGTCATGACATAACCAGACCCTATTAATGTTCCATAACTTTCCAACTGGCTGTGCAACATTTGTCCTGTTGAAAATATCCCAGTGCCTCAGCCAGTAGAAGGCATGATGCTCTTGTTCTGCCCTCATTTGCACAGGCTCAACACTGCTCCCTAGTATATCCCATTCCTTTGTCTCACCCTTCATCACTGTCAGGATGTTCCTTAGGCTCCTTTTTTTCATCTTATAATTTCCCTGCAAGCCTTGCCTGAAATCTTTATTGTAAGACCTGTTGACACATCTGAACCACCATGTTCTTGTCAGATATTCTGGTCATCCAGAATCTGGCAACTTGTGCCACACTCCTTGCCACACGCCACTTGCTTTGACAAGTCAGCACAAGCCAAATGAAGTCTATTTTTAGAAGTGCTAAAAACAATAGGTTTTTTTGTTGTGAAAATCAGGACTAAACTGCTCTTCTATGCCAGGAATGTGTAGGGTTTCCTGGAGAGAGTTGAAGACTTGGTCCTGCAAGACTATTTTTAGAGCATCCAAGACAAGTTCCATAAACATGTACTAAACAGATTTTTTTTTGCAAGTGGAGAGCAGTGCTTTTTAGCACATTTGGTCCCTTCTTTCTTCTGGGTTGGTGTAATTTTCTGTTGGAACTTTCTCCACAAAAGGGAAGAGATGGCTGGTGGCAACAAGTTCTCCATCACTTCTCCACATTTTTTCCTCTACCCTTGATGACAAATAGACTCCTGCATTTTCAAAGGATATCCCAGGTCTGAATATTATGAACTCAGGACTACTTTTTGCTGGGGTCTGCTGGCAAGTCTGACATTTCTGACAGTCTGCGCCCTCCTGGGGCAAAAGACAGTTGCAGACTAGCTGCAGCAGAAGTGATCATACTGCTCTGCTAATGCCCTGGTGAGCAAGGGGAGCTGTGAAGCACAGGGGACCAGGCAGATGCCTTTAACATGGTGGTGGGACTTTCTCATGGGACTACTCATCAGCTGATGCTCCAAATCTCACTTTTCAGAGAGGTTGCATGCAGAGCTCTATTTGCTTTTTCTTGGGGGGATATTTTAAAATTATTCTCCAGGCAGCAGCAAAAGCAGTAGCAGATTATGCTAGCCTCCAACTTAATGAATTCTGTAAAACAGCCAAGTGGTTTGTCTAGAAAATATTTTGGAACTAGAAGCACACAAGAGTATATATAGCTTAGAAAAGGACTGTTTTCCTAACAAGCTTTCCCACAGTGGTGGTGTTCATCCTCAGTGTCTTTGTATGCCAATGGACATCCTTTGGTAACTTTGGCTTGTTGGTACTGCCATTCTCCCCCTGATGTTACAGGCTCCAACAGCACATCCTTGCATACCTCCGAACTTGATGATACACAGGATAAAACACCTTCATGCCATTTACTGTTAATTTCCTTCATTACACAAGCCATTTGCCTGGCCAGTTGAGTGTGCTTCTCTCCAACACCTGCGGTGCAATTCTCCTACTGGCTGCAGGGCACTGAATCACACATTGTGTAAGGGCAATTTCTGCTTTTGCAACTGGTCCAAACTCTAGGGAAGGATGCTGGTTACATCTACAAAGACAAGCCATGCAGCAGGGAAACTCCATTCCCAGTAAACATTTTCCAGTGTGGACATTTCCCTTTCAAAATGATCTGCTAACATTAGGAGTGAAAGGTGAACTGCTGCTCCTAAGCAGAGACCTCATGGGTATGTCTGTGAAGAGGAGGTTTTCAAAGTTGGGCATCTTCACATCTATAGTTCCAGTTTAAACAGGTGATGACTGAAGGAGTGGAAAACAGTGGTCAGTAAATATAACAATAAACAGAGATACCAGGGTGTAAAGGAGGAACAGAGCTTGGAAGTGTTCACTAAAAATTTAGCGGCACTAGGAGTTGGGGGCATGTGTAAGATTCAGCAAGACAGAGGTGGTGGAATAGTTTGTTATCAGTGTTTTGGACTTGTGTTACTGACTTTTATATGAATACAGCACCATTAAGAAATTTTGTCCTGTTTTCACATCCCCATGGTGCCATATGGAAGATCAGAGCTTTGTGAGCACTTGCCCAGCATTTCTGGAAGGGTCCTGTACAAGATCTGGTACAAGGCAGAAAGTTTTTAACATAGCTGCAAGGTATGCTAGGGAATGTAGGGACATCGGAGAGTGGGTTACTCTGCCTTGGCAGAAAAAGCTGTTGTGTCATTCATGGAAAAAGCCACTGAACTCTCAGTCTCCTGTTTATTGATAGCAATAGCAAGCTGTATGGCAGTACTTTGGAGTACACCACTAAAAATATACGAATGAGGGCAGCAGGGGGGCTGTGCTTAATATCTACATTGTTTGTTCTTGCAATTTTTTTCTCCACTAGTTAAATACCTGAGCCACAAATAATGCAAGGCTTGGTTTGGGTTTTTTGTTTGTTTGTTTGTTTTGACACACACATCTTACTTTCATATTCTTTTTTTTTTCTACCCAGCTTTGTAAGCTCTTCCTTCTAACACTTCTGCCTCAACTTTTGGCAACACCTGGATCACATATTTAATTTGCTTTTTATCTCATCAGCTTGTTAGCTTTAAACAACTGACACACTCCATCAAAGGAAGAGAAAAACCAAAACGAGAACCCTATTAACCTCTGTTACCCATATAAACTAATTAACTCTAACCCCTCCCCAATTATCCCTGGAGAGGGGAACTGCTTTTATTAACTTCCTGCTCTTTTTCACCCCTCCTTTCTGTGGCTGCTTGCCTTACTCCTCAGGAGCAAGGTGCTGACGTGCCCCCATCTGCAGTGCCCTCGCAGCCCCAAGGGCTCTGCAAGCACCAGGCTGCTGTGAGATGCTGAGCCCCACATCCCTGCTTGGCCATGGTGCCCTCTGGGTGCCAAGGGGAAGGAGGAGAGGCTGCTTTTCACTACAACTGTTGGTCACACCTGGTTGTTCAGTCCACAGTCAAGGGTGGTGACCCTTAGCTTCTGACCTTGGATTATATTTCAGGCTTTAAACAGGCTTCCCGTCTGCTGATTAAAGCTTGTTTGTTCAAAGCGAAAGGATTAAAAGGAGTAATTATAATCCCACTAATTTATGTGATTCTTCATGCTAAACCATGCCTGCATGCATAGACATCTGTGAGCACATGTGCCTGGGATGGTTTTTGTGTGCATTTGTTTTAAACCTGTGCCAGCAGCGAGGGAGACAAAGATTATTAACTGGCTGCTGTTAGTCTTCTCTCTGCCATATATATGTCAACACACACCATCGTTCTTCCTTCTTCATTAAGAACGAACAAAAAGCAGTGAGGTATTTCAGTACACTAAGCTTTTGCTTCTGAATTGTTACTCGACAATCTGATTCAAAAGGTGAATGCAACTGTGGCTATCCTATCCAGCTCTACATAGCTTTTTGGTAGTCTCTTTTATCAAACAGAGCCACAATTACACATTGCCAATGCACATATACCAAAGACATGTGCATGTGGAAGAGAACAATGTGGACTAGTATCTACTGATTGTATGCAGTTGAAGGGACTTTCAGCAAGAGTCCAATAAAGCAGAAGGCAGCAAGTAGGTGAAATTGTTCCACACTTGCAGAAGAGATTGTCAATAGCAGGTGTGGGGCTGTAACCACCCCAATCAGCATCATGGCAAACCAGTGGATCACTTCAGAACTCAAAGTGAGGGGGAGGCACAGGGCTCTCGTCTCTTGGCAGCTCTCTCTCAGCTATTTTGTGCTGAGAAAGGTGTCTGACAGACAGTCCTGGAAATTGGACAGCCTGATGCATACCCAACTAAAAGTCAAGGCATGACTCATAGTTACCTAAAGGGGCTTTGGATTCAGTCCTAACTTGACCTGAAAGTTGCTTGAGGGACTTCTCAACAGGCTTTATGGTTTGAGCAAGGAGACTTGTTTGGATTAGGATTTGGTGAAGCCCCAGGTGAGACCAGGGTCTGTGACCCTTCTCCAGTGAACATTTATGCTGTATCCAGCACTGCAGGACACAGACAGGAAGGGCTCAGATGGCCATGGCCAAAGCACAAGATCTGATCAACTTCATCCTAACAGTGTCAATCATAAAAAGATCCATTTCTGTAAAATACCCAGCTAGCATGCTTTGAGGGGCAACAGGTATCATGTTACTTTCCCTCCTGGCAAATACTACAAATAGGAACAGGCACCTAGGCAGGCTCTGCAGAGCCCACAAGGTTTTGCTTCTGGTGGTGTTGCCTTCCCATTACCAGCTGAGCAGCAGTGCTCCAAAAGCCTGCCCTGCATCCTTTCTATAGAGACAACTCAGGTTTATTCCATCCCAGGGTGTCTGACACTCTAGTATTACCACTTCAGTGACTAAGAAAATAAGGAGTGAATCTGATGTGCAGGCATTATAGAAGTGGCCCACATTATATGGAATCTAGCTTTGATGTGCTGTCGTGGCTATAGCAAGCCTCTACCCATTCTAGCTGTGCCCTGCTAGTGAATTTGAGCACTTTTCTTGTAAGGATGCAAAACTGATCCAAATCCAGGCGGTTTCCCCATCACATGTGAGTGGATCCCTTGGAAAAATATGGTCATCCTGTCCTCTTTGCTTGCTTTCTCACCTGCCTGTGTTTCCTGCCCCTGGGTCCAGCCCCACGGTGCTCAGCTCGCTGCTGGGTGGAGCTGCTGTGGGAGGGAGCAGGGCAGCCCCCAGGGTGGTGCTCCCATGTGGGATGACCCCAGCTGCTCCTACGATGCTCAGCACACTGGTGGTGCTGGGCTCTGGCCAAAGCAGTCCCTCTCCCATCCTCACCACGGTCTCTCTCACAATGCACGGGCTTTCCTAGCTTGTGCCCACACAACGAGTGTCCCTATCTTTTGCTCCTTGCTCCAACTCCATGTGAGAGTGCGGCAGCAGTGAAATTAAGGCAGCAGATTAGAAATGCTGAAATTTTTTCAGCACTCCCTCCCCATCCTCCTCTTTGGGAAACTGCTTTCAATCACTTTATGTACTGAAAACAAACATGAAAGGAAAAACTCTCCTCTGCCTTCAGTTGTCAGAGCAAAAACTAGAATTCCCTGAGCTCTTTTCAGAAGTGCTAATATTCTCCCCTAGGCCTTCATTATATCGCACACAGATCTTCAGTCCTCTGCACAGAGACAGGGAGGGAACAGCCTTAAAAACTTGGGCCGCTTTATTTATTTATTTACTAAAAATAAAAACAAAAATTTGCCAGCACCAGAGTACAGCAGATCAGAGAGTGGAATAAAAAGGGGTGCTTTGGTTCCAACGGTAATTGAATGGGTGATGTTTGGTTGGTGTGATGGGGGCTCCTGACCCAGCTTAGAGGGAATACAGCCACTGTGTGGCTGGCCTCTCCTGCTCTAGCCTGGCACTTGCATAGCTCAAAGCAACTGAACGATGTTCCTGCAGGTATCCAGTTCTCCTTCCCTTGTTTCCAGTGGGGATCTCAAAGTCCTTCTGCCTGCTGTGACTGAGCAAAATGATGTGCTCCTTACTCCTTGCGCAAGATGCCCAATGCATAAACTGCCTTGCTGTCCTCCCTGCACACCATTTTGATTTTGTCAATAGCACTTCTGCTTCCAGGCTCAGGAATACTGTTTGCTTGAAATTTGAAACTGGAATTTGTTCTAAAGGAACAAATAGTCTTAAAAGTCAAAATTCCAGTTGGAAGGCATTTGTGGTATTTTTTAATCCTGGGCAAACTCCTGAATGATCATTAAATTTCCCATCAAGCAAAAATGAATTACTTTCAATTTGATCAAAATCCTGTTCTCATTTCAACAACAGTGGAAGTGCTTTATTCAGGTTGCATTATCTTATATTGATTACTTTAGAAAAATGTTTCTGCTGAAAGGATAATTATTTCCAATAGCAAAAAGAAACAAGTTGGTAAGGTGAAGCTTAGAATGAAATCTTTAAAATTTAGTGGAACACCTCCAATCTATTCTATCCAAAAAAATTAAACAGCAATTAACAAATTTCAGGGAGACTTCAATTTTTAGGAAATCAGCACTTTCAACTGGAAAAAATGCACTGGAAATTTCTGAGAGTGCAGGGCTAGCTTCATCCCACAGTTATGCATCCCATTCTCTTCCTCACACGTTTACAGAGCTTATTCTCTTGCTTATCTCCTTTTTCATCTATTTATAATCTGAACAAATCCAGTCTAGGCCTAAGTAAAGTATAACCTCAGATGAGAAAGAGAGTTACACTCAACATAAATGCTCTTTTCTCAATGAATGGTTTTGACAGCCATGATGAAAGCATAATACATATATGCGAAGACTGTAGATAATTGTTTTGAAACAAGAGTGATCTCTGTTTCTCCATCTTTCACGTTTGTGGTTTCACTCGACTGAGCATCCCACCTAACACTACTGTCCCTACGCTGATGTCATGCAAGAAAGGAATTTCCTCTGTTGCACGGTTTGAGTTTATATTCAAAACAAAGGGAGTTTTGAAACTCATCTGTGGCCAAAGGACTTGGAAATCCAACCCCAGATCTGACAGAACCCCATTTTGCCAACTTGTAAATAAATTTTCAGGTGTACACAAACTGGATGTTCTTGGCTGGGCCAAGTGTAGCCATGAGATCTCAGTGGGAAGATGCCAGATTCTACCACCTGAGCACCCACATTAATATCCCACTACAACTGCTCATGGTGAAAGGAAATAAAGGTTCAAAGCTAGGCCAAGCTTTACAGCAACAGATGTAGTAAGGTAACCAAAACACAGGCTAATTCAACCAAACACCAACTGAGGACAAGGCAATGGGTGAAATGCCATGGCCAGCGGGTGAAATTCTTCACTAATTCTCATCTTCTGGCACACACTTATGAGCCCTTGTATTTTTTTTTTTTCGCATACTACAGTCATGGGTACTGGATAACAGTGAGACGGTACTAGCAGAACCCTCAGTCCTGGAATAACTCCAGCACAGAAATGACATTTATAACACACTGCCAGCAGCCAGTCTCATCAGCCCCCTCAAGTTTTAGATCACAGTTTACAGCAGATAGAGCTTTTTTGTCTCTCACTTTACTCACGCTGCCTAAAAAGAGAGAGAAGTGGAAATAAAAGCTCAAAAATATTACTGTATTCAGCCCTTTTGTGAAAAAAACCACCATGAAGTACCATTCTACTTGGGTTTCTTAAACACCCCGGGAAGACATTAACTGTACTGTAACAGTGTAGGCATACCGTGTGTATGGAGATGAAGATTCATTTGGCTTGCCCAGAGCACCTTTTGACTTTCTCAAAGTCATGTGAATTAGATGAGTCTAAAATGTCAGTGTCAACACTACAGCACTGGGAACAGAAACAGAAGTATGTGAATTGCTGGCCTAATTTGAGCCAAACTTCACAAAAAAGACACGCCATAAGATGTATGCCTATGTTCATAGCAAGGTACCTGCATCAGGGCAATAACAGAGCTTCCCAAGTGCATCTTCAGCTGCCTCTAAGAGCTCTTTGGCTTGAAATCAGATCAACTGCTTCAATGTGCTATACAAATGCTCATATATCAAGCTAGAAGCCCAAGTTTAGGATGATCCTTCCACTCTCAAAGGTTGGAAGTATTTCTAGTGTTGCGTCTCTTGAATCAGTTGGAACTGCCAGTACTGGAAAGCACTGGTTATTTCTAACTCTCCCCAGATGCCATCCCAGAGGTCTGAGCCATTTGTCCACTGTCTGGGGCCCAGGATTTGAGTATTTTAGCATGTACTATCATCAGTTCTTCTATGGCTCCACGCTTATTAGAAAGTATTAGGATAAACAAACTACTTCGAAAACTGGTATTTTGCATACTGCTTGCTGCTGAGCATGTAATAAGAAAACCAAGTTTGTTCACTTGTCTCACTGGAGTAATCCTGAGAAAATCAATAACACAGTCAAGACACAGCCACACCATTTATATGGAAGCTGTAGTTCAGCTAGGAGTTGAACATGGCATCCCTCAGGCTGTTTTCCAAGGCCAAAAAAATTTTAACCATCTTTACAGCACTGAATGCGTGCCATGCAACACATCTAATACACCCCCACACCCCCTCCTTTTCTTTTGACTAGAGACAAAAATCTCTCTGAAGCTGAACAAATAACAAACTATATTGTTTTCTGATCTATATTACGTCCAGAACATTAACCCTCCATTCTCAGAATATATTCAAGACATAGGGCATCAATAAAACAACCTGCTTTTTTTAAAGGCTACTCTTTGGCATGACCACCTACCTACAGAATTTGCCTCAAATGATCCTAAAGTACTGATTATAATTTTCTCGCTCTTCTGTTAGATCAATTCTGGCTGACAGCTGCTCTCAGCTAGTCTCTTCAGTGTTGATTGAGTTTGCTCTCATAGCTGAGATATAACAGAGGTAAGGCTCACAAGGAGAAATAATTTCTTTTCATAGATGGAGGCTGGCTCTGGATGGAGGCAAAGTGGATGGTCTCCTAGGGCAACACATTGCTTGTGAAAATGAAATGGCCTCAGTCCTTCCACTGACCTGGCTCACACCAGAACCCGGGCAAGGGAGGGTGGCTGCAGCTTCAGAAAAGCAATGGGCAAATGGGTACGGTTTTTCCAAAGAAAGGAGCGGGAAGCATCTGCTCCCACTGGTGGAGTTGCTGCTTGCAGCCCTCCCTGTTCCACAGGGGGAGCAGATCTCCAGATCTCCCCATCTCAACTCTTCACCCAGCTTTGACCCCTTTTTCCCACAAGCCTTTACTTTTGAAGCAGCAAAAATCATTTTTGCCTGTGCTGCTGAGCAGCTTGAAACAGCAATGTTAATTAGTCCCACAGACTAGATTTAGAAAAAATGGACAAGCTTTCAGGCACTCAACTGCTTCTTATTTGATTAAGCTATTTTCCGCAAGTAGAACACATTCAAATAACAGAATACCCTTTAAAATGGGCAACAAATCCAATTAACTGACAGGATCTGAAAAGATAGGGTGAGGAAGGGGAGATAAGGTAAAGTAATAAATTGTAAAACTGAAAAAAAGCCCCACATAAAATAAGACAGATTTAGGGTGTTTCTCAGTGTTAAAGGAGTGACACAGCCAACAGGAATGGTTGCTGCGCATGATATGACCTGCTTAGTAAAAGCACTACTTGATACCCATTTAACAGGTACCAATGGCAAAGTACAGCTATCCAGTTGGTTCCAAACCAGTTGGTACCCAAATGTAGAGGGGTCTACATCAACAAAGGTGCAAGAAATTAAGTTGGATCTGAGTCGCATAGCTCATACAAAGCACCTAGTGTGCTATTGCATCCCTGCTGCAAGATATGGGCAGCTTTGCCAAGGACCCGCTAAAAGAAAGCTGTATAAACAATGCTTGAAATGCTGTTTTTGTAAGGCCAGCATCGAGTAAGCTAGGGTGCAGCATACACACACCCCCTTACTGAAACAAAAAACAACTCCCTTTTTTACTGCACATAGTACACAGCTTGCTACCCAATGGAAAGGTCAAAGGTCAAGACATGATTGATACTCTTCAAAGATGCCACAAAAGAAAAGAGGCCCTGCTCTTAACCACAGCACCACAGGGCCAGCAAGAAGGTTTTATTTTCCTGAGGTTGAGGGTAAGATAACTGCGATGCATCCAGCTGGCAAGGCTGTCAGAGAATTTCCCCAAGGCAGAGTCTGAGCCTACAGACTCCACTGGGCAAGATAAACAGATGTACCAAGCACATACTGAGATCTCCAGGAGTACACTAATCACACTTTACACCATGTCTAGGAACAATCCCACTAAGGTTTATTGCATGGATGCAATGACCTAGATACTTGCAAGCAACACAGTAGAAGGCAGCAGCATTATTCTGCTAGAGTTATGGCAGGATGCCACAGCCCTGTGAAATCACCAGGTGCCAGGTATAATAAATAAGTCAGACCCTTTAACATTACGTATAGCCTTAGTAGTGCAAGGGAAGAAGCACAGCGAAAGAGGACAGACTTGGGAGAAATAGTAAAGAAATCTTCTCAGCGCACCTTCATGTCCTCCTTATACCAAAATCTCCTTCACTCTCCAACATCCTTCTTCTCCTCACCACCACCAGGCACTAGCAGGGATGAAACAATCAGGTTTAGCAGATGAACATTATTGGCAAGAACATCTGTTTGGCAGTGCACCTTTTCAGCAAGGCTAATTGACTATTTCTAGGATTGAGTGCTTTTGAAAAGGAAGATGTGAATCTGATGCTAAAAATGAAATTAAAATAATTCACCTTTTATCTTCTCTTATCATGACAGCAGAAAAACAACAGGAAAACAACAGGGTCAGCAACTGTCTCCATGCTGAAAAAGTCATGTTTCCTGATCTCTCCTTTGCTTTTTACCTTCCACGTACCTGATAACTCTGCTCAGGGTCTGCTAAAACCAGAAGATTATTCATCTGAAAGTTGCAATCCCTTAATTAATGCTAATAGACACCCAAGAGGATCTCATTATAATTAGTGTGGCTCTGTTAAAGTACTGGAGAAAACAGACTGCCCTACATGTAGGCTGCTGTACCATCAGATTGACAAGTGAACTGCAAAACCACTTAAAAGCAGCATAGGGCTGAATCCTGCTCCATTTCCATTTATGTCACTCTAGTGGTACCACCATGAGATACAGTGGTGTAAGCCTCATAATTCAGTGATGAATCCGTTTTAGTTAAGATTCTGAATTAGTTGAGATTCTAGGCCCTCGGCAGTTGCTCCTAAAACACCCCAACCATTCTCATGGGTCTAGTACCATCTCTGACAATACCCTACTGGACAAGAGCAGTGACATAAAAACAACCTGAGTTGTTCAGGTTGCGACCTGTTGCACTTTTGCTTGTTATTGATCTGCCTTTTGCTCATTAAAAGCAATGGTGAAACTCACCATGGTTTCCACCGAACAAAATCAAGCCCATGTATGCCATGGCTAAAAAGCCACAACTAGTTATCAGTGTTTATTAGTGCTGCACAGCATCAACATGTAGGCAGAAACAGATTAAATTTTATTTTGCTCTATGATAAAAGCACTATGTAGGGTAATATATCCTCAAAACTCATTGACTACTCTTTCAGTTATGCTGCCCAGGGCAATAGTCAAATTAGTACACGGAAGAGGCCTGCCTGGACGTTAGGCACCCATGGAGTGAGTTAGATATGCTCATATCCTGCAGAGTATTCAGAGCACCAGGAAAAAGGCCATTCAGCATCTCAAGAGAGCCACCACATTCAGAATTCAGAAAGATTAAACCCAGCAATGATAGGCAGCTCCAACGAGTATTTTTAAATGGCAGCTTGCCACATGGACGGTGAAGTGTGGATTTTATTAACTAACTTCTAGTTAATTTACTGTCCAGTGGGATTCAACAATCAAGAGACTGCTCTTTTCATGTGAATTAAAATACCACAGTGGCAAACCCTAGGTAAGCGTATTCCCACTGTGTCTTTTAACAGTGCCAAACAGCTTAAGAAAGGAAAAAAAAAGC
Source organism: Coracias cyanogaster (assembly GCA_033124195.1). Classification (NCBI taxonomy): domain Eukaryota; kingdom Metazoa; phylum Chordata; class Aves; order Coraciiformes; family Coraciidae; genus Coracias; species Coracias cyanogaster. Next base: position 50,205 of record JAVSBS010007235.1, on the reverse strand, counting down.
AAAAAAAAAGCAGACTCTTTAAGTTGTGTCAATCTTTGACATTGTTCCTGAATTATTCTTAAATGCTGTGGCTGAAATCCTTGCCCCCATGGCAGCAAGAGGAAGGCTCTTCATGGACTCCTGGAGCCCAGATTCCACTTGCACTTGGCAATACTTCCACTTCACTACCTTATCTTTCCTGATTTTCTTGCTTTCTCAGTCTGCCTTTGTCCTTCCCTTCGAGCTCACATATTAGTGCAATCACTTCCAAATTAAAAATTAAAGACACTAAATCAATACAAACCTCAGAGCTAACAATCTGCATCCAAGCCTCATTGCTCATTCTTCTGCCTTGCTTCTGTTCCTCTGGGCTCTTGCTTCGGTGGTTTCTACTTCTCCCACTCAGGAGATAATTTATGCCAAAGGTGCCTGATGATTATTAGGAATGGTACGCCAACTCTATTGGGAAGAGCTGAAGAACTAGATAGCCTGTAAGCAAATGCCCAAATGAAGTGCAAGACTGAGCAGGCAGTTGGGCTTTCCCTGGTCCGTGGGACAAAGTTCAGTCTCAAAGGAAGAAATGCTGCAGCCTTCTTAGCCCTGCATTAAAGATCAGCTTCCAGATAATACAGCAATTAAAGGTGTCTCTCCTACTGGCCAAAGATAAACCTCCCATTTTTCCTACCAGAAGAACACAAGCATTGGTTCAGCATTTGGAAGACTTGAGATCTACATTAAGTTCTGTGTTTAGAGAGATTCTTCCCAAATTCCTTATGGCAAGTCACAAGGAGCAATTAAGGACTGTTACTTGACTACATATCATGTAACAGAAGACACAGAAGCACCTAAGCTAGAGAGAGAAGAGAAAATTTCTAAGAAGTGCTTTGTCAACCCCAGACAGTAAAGAGAAGCTGTGGCAGTTTGGCTTCTACTAACCACTTTAAAATGAGTCAATCCTTTCTATAGTATCTATCTATCTATCTATAAGTATATATAAATGTTATAGAAAAGACATATATACACAGTATATATATGAAACCGTTCACGTGTTCTTAAAAATATTAAGACAGTCTGCAACTCTACAATAATAAGCAGATCCAAACCTCAAACTTCTCAGTTTTTATTACCAAGAGAACAAATTTTTTTTTAAGGGATGAAAGTCTCAAAGGGTGTGCCTGTTTCATTTTTCTTCCACTCCAGTTATATACAACACACAGCATGTGGCAGTTATCTGACAGTGAGATTCTTCAGGTCCTGTACAACACAATGGTCAGTTTGAAGGAGCATTCTACAAACAGCATGGCCTCAATTCAGACTTGTTTTACTAATGCCTGCTGTCTATTTTTACACCCTATTTGAGAATTCCTTGCTCTACAATGGTGACATAGTTTTAATTTACAGCAGTCAGACTCCTAGGAACATTGCTCCCCAGCAACCAGCATTTTGACCTCTGCACTTCTGAATGCTCAAAACCTCTTAGAAACTTTAAAAAAAAAAAAAACCAAACCCAAACCAACAACACAAGGATGATCATCTGCAGAAGAGAAAACAGAGGCAATGTTTCTGGCTACTCTCTCTCCTCTTGTCTCCCAACACATCTAAAAGAGATGCATCTCTGGGTGCATCTACATGATTCTTGTAGCTCACATCAAGTGTATGGTTTGGAAGCTATCTACCAATCATTCTTACTTGCTGGGAGGGCTGGAAAAGATGATTTCCAGAGGTCTCTTCTAACTTCAACCTTTCTGTGATCTGTGGCAACCATTCTTTCTAACTATACCATAAAATCTGAAATGTATAGCTCAAACACAACCAGAGGGACATGTTGTCATCAAGCTCCCCATGGAAAGAGTTTGAAGGTTCCCAGGGCTGGCAGAATAACTCACCATAACTGTCACAAAAAGATGCTGTTAATCCTAGGAGTAACACTTGCTCTTCTACAGCTGAAAATATTTGCCCTTGAGTGGAACATCTCCCAGGTCATAGAAATGCCATTTCCATAGAGACATGTTGCCCAGGGATCTCTCTAGCAGAAAAATCAAGTGTTGCAGCCGCTGGCAAGTGGAGTGACTCCCTGCTTGGAGCTGGGCAGAGCCTCTGCCAGCTCATGCTTCATCTCTGTGCTGCCCTGGGGGGAAGCCAGGAGGAATGGTTGCACTGACCTTCCCTATCACTAACTCTACAGACAGTGTGGCAGGAAGCAGCAGTGTAAAAGTATATGCACAGCAGGGTACTAAGGGGAAAATGCAGATTAATTAGATCGCAGACAAAAAAGAATGGCAAGCCATTTACTCAGGGTCAGCATTTTTGAGGAAGGGAAAACAAAACAGTTTTGCTTATGGTTCAGAAGAACACAATGTAAAACTTATTCGAAGTTTGAGGCTAAACATCTTCTAAATTCACAACAGGATTTTTACAGAGGTCAAATAAATTTTTGAAAGACAAAAGGAAAATGCAGGCTTAAACATTGCAGAAAACCCATCACTTTGACTAGTTACAGTAACAAGTGCTGGGCTGGCAATATCCTCCAGCCAACTCTTTTTTTGTCAGAATTCATCATAAAAAGCATTTCAGATGGCTCCTCTGCAGCTTTACAAAGCTTTTGATGGAAGCTTCCTTTTGTGAACTGTGTAACCCATAAGACAGCACAGCTGCCCAAGGAGTCTTCCTTATCAGTCACACACTGATACATGAGCAACACAAGAAAGCAAGCTCCAAATGGCTCAAAAGCAATACAGTAAAAATAAAGGTTCTTTAAATATACAGAGAAGCGGAGAGCTGGTATCTAAGCCATGTGTTATAAATAAAACAAATACAGAAATAAAGCAAATCACACTTCGTACTTTCATATGATGACTTCTACCATCAACCACAAAGGTTGAGTTCACTGCATGTAGTCAAGAACCTTCAGCTGGATTTGTGCGTCATGATATAGCCAAGGCTTTCAGAGTGTTTTACTTACTAATTAAATGGATGCTAGTAGGCTGAGTGCCAGTCTGTGCCATTATACAATTACATTAAAAGGTCTGGATGATGTGGAACTTTCATCACCCATTTGGGATTTTAACAGGCCGTTTTGCTTTCTTTACTAGTATCGCCTTAATATAGTAGGTGCTGTCATTAGCGTTCAGTCAGCCAGAGCTGAATTTGCAGCCAGTCTGATGCCAGCATGTGCTGTTGTGTACTAATTAGGGAAGTCCTGAGTGGACCATGTGACCCACTGTCCTCAGCTCTGCAATTAGCAGCTTTATGAAAGTGTCTTCTGAGGACCCAAACACAAGTTCATCTTCCGGGGTAAAACAATAAAAGAAACAATCAGCAAAACTTTTCAAATGGGATTTAAGATAATACTGCTTAAACCTGAAAGGTCTCGTGTCTATGTGATGGGTTCTAGAATACGGTCAAAGTACTATCTCTTTGTTTCTGGAATAAAAATTCCAGCAGAGTACATCGCCCTTCATGTTTGCATCTTTCTTTCTACATTTTGGAAGCCGCAAAATCTGACCCAACATGTCTTCATGCCTTATTATAGCATGACATCACCCTCATGGCTATAATTTGAAAGAGAAAACTTGTCATTCCCAGTCAGATACCCACTACACATAAAACATTTGCTTTTGTCAATCGTTCAAAGATCTCCTGAGAGCAAACTGTCTGGAGTTTCTCCAGAAGAAACTGTTTTTCCACTGTGTTTCTGCAAAATGCCTTTGCTACTCTCAGAGTTGGAGAGAAGTGGCCTTCAGATGACTTCCAGTGATGTGCTTATTTCTTACTAAAGGACAGACTCAGCCAGTTCACAGTCCACTTTCCTCCTGCACTCAATACTGCCTGCGGCTGGGATGGACCTAGCTCATAGGAGAGTGCAGGCTCAGGGACTCCAGCTACACTTAGTCTGGCTGGAATTGAACCTACAAACTACTAGATTTCTCCTAAAAAGCTCTTCTGTGAAACTGGGTTTTAAAAGTAATTGTCTATCAATGATGAGGGAAGATGGTAAGGATCAGCTCAGGTAAGCATTACAATTTGGAATCTGTCCAAATGAGATCAAACACTTTGAAGTTCTCCTTTTGTTGAAGTCTGTATCAGCTCCTGAAATATCTGGCAGTTGCTTAATGCCTTCTGGCACTCTCCCCTTCAGCCGCAAGCACACAATATCCTTGGGGGTTTCATGGGAATCGCTTCTTTCTAGTACACTCCCAGGACTGCTATCTTTTACCCAAATGAGAAATAACTGTGTGATGAACTTCTCCTTCTCCCTCTGTTTCAGCTGAAATCATTGGGCAATGATTGAACATAAAACCAATGCTTAAATCCAGAAGTTAAATAATCTAGCTCAAGATTTCTGTAACAGTTTGGTGCAAATTAGGTTGGCTCCTGATTTTATAAAGGCTGGCTCTATTCCTAGATTTTACAGACACCTGTTAGGAGCCATTAGCCACATCTTTGGATTTTACTTCTAATACAATGGCATTACTCCAAAAAAAATTCTCCAGCAGGTAACACAGATGGGCAATCAGCACCTACCAACCAGATCAGTGTGAATACTGTGTGAGATAACAGCTAGAATGAGGATTCACTGTATTTATCTGACATGATATTCTAGCTGACATATCAATTTAGTTAATCTGACACTCAGCTAACACTTCCTGTAAGAGAGCTGTTTACAGCAGGGATACTCAAATGGAAGAAAAACCTGTCCAGATCCAGGCAGCAAGGGAATGTCACAGAATCATTGAACAGTTTGGGTTGGAAGGAACCTTCAAAGATCATCTAGTCCAACCCCCTGACATGAGGGGGTCACCCAGAAATTGTTCCCCAAACTCCTGCAGAAAACTCACATTTCTCACTGCTCTCCTGTTCTCTCAGGAGTAGCTGCAGTTAAACCCTACAATCCCAGCCATGAAAGCAGCATGAGCATGAGCACTGGCAGAGCTAGAACCAGCATGTTGCTTCTCAGCCCCAATAGAATCAACAAGAGTACTTAAAGTCAACTGTTTTAGGATTAGACAGAGGATGGAGTAGCCTTAGTGAACTGCCATACAGTAAAATCTATGTCCCCTATTCCTTGAGATCTTTTTGATGTCTAATGATATGCAGGAGCAAGATCATACAAACTGTTAGCCCACCTGGATAAAACTCTTCTTCAATCTCAAATTGCTTTACAGATGTTAATTAAGCCTTACCACCTGAAGTGCTGGGGCCTGAGCTGTGGGCCCAGAGTTGGAGTTGACCTGTGGATGAGTTAAAGCCTAGCAGAATGTTTTTCTCATTGGCTTCATGTTCCAGAGGAAGAACCTGGCCCACCTGTGTCTCTGTGGCTCCTCCCTCACCCAGGTGGTCATGGGTGGGGCGGTGGGCGAGGCCAGGGCTATTTTAACCAGGAGCTGATCAGCTGGAGGAACTTCTTGTTGGGTCTGGCTTCTGTGGGGGCTGGTTGCATCTTACTGAGCTCTCTGGGTGGTGTCCTTCCATGCGAAGGGCCGCTGAGGGAGCCATCTCTGTCCATTGTGTCCAGCAGGTGATACTGGTGCTGTAGTGGACAGCAGCAGAGCTGTGCCCACAGAAACCTGGGGCAGGATTGTTTGAAAGAAGACTTCTGAAGGGGTGTCACTGAGTTCAGCGTTGGCCTGTGTGATCAGGCAACTGATGGCAGCATAAAATGACGATGGTTGAACCGGCACAACACCGCCTCATCTGACGTTGGCTACGCGGATGCCCCAGATGAGGCATCAGTAACTGCTAGGCAGGGAGCAGTGAGTCAGAGGAAGAATCCTGATTTCAAATCACCCCAGTCACTCTGTGATCTTCCTTTCCCTAGAAAACCTTTAAACCTGAGCCATACAGAGGTCAGAAACATAAATTATCAGACTCTTTATTACTTCTAGGCTTAGGTCCCAAGAAAAGCTACAGGAAAAACTCCCAACATTCCTTTCCCCCTCCCTACTCACCCTGGAAGGCACCGGCAACATCTCACTGAACTAAACGGAGTGAATACTCTTTGCATTATCAACTATGATTGTCAAAGCTATGTTGTCATTTGTTGCAGGAGGTTTTTGTGATGTTCAGACATGTGCCTAAGAAGAGGGACTTTTACACATTGATCTGTTCAAAACATTGATACCCTATGGTCTCTTACGTAGTCCACATGTTCATAAAAACAGATAATGATTGAATAATAAATTATCAAGACCAAAACAAAAAAAAAGCTATGGCTGTGGAGCAGCTCCAGTACTGACATTGGCCATGAGGCTATGTTGGTCTTGGGGCCACCTGGTAATCTGAGTCCCTTGCTGTGACCAACCTGAAGCTGATGCCACTAGGTCTTCAACAAAGGTGTGGGATGATGTCTGTTGTCTTGCATTTGCTTTGATTGTCTTTAGCAATAACATTAATTCCCTTCCAGACAAATGTTGATAGATCCGTTCAATGAATATGTCTTCAAGGCAATTTGTTAGTAGCCTGCATTTCCATGAACTGCAGAAAACATCCTCATAAAGGCATCAAATAAGTAAGACTTTGGAAATTTGAGATGTCTCTTTGAACCTAAACAATGACTACTGCCACACATGGATATATTCAATATATTTTATCCATACTCTCTCTTCTCTGGGTTCTCGTTACCCTTCTCCCCATAAAACACTTCCCTTTCCTTTCGGGGAAGTACTCTATTATCTTAACTTGTCGAGATTCTAGGCACTTATAGTTATTGCAGACCATGAATTTTAGATGTTGAGCCCTACACTGTAATGATGCTTTATAAGAATAGAACTGAAGACAGTCTACCAAGCCTTCTGTCCAGCTCACCAATACTACAGCAGTGTTCCCACTAATAAATGAACTAATGATTCCCATAATCTATTGATGAACTGTTCCACAGGGACTCAAACAGCATTGAAATGTAGCATTTCTAATCTATGCACAGATATGTTATTATCACGTTATATATATCCTGCATATTGCAGGTACCAACCACTCTAGATACTGCATTCCCTGTTTAGGGCAGTATGGGTTTTAAGACGAGGCTTTTTCCCAGGATGAAAAATCAGTGGTAGTTAGATTTAAATTTTCTGAAGAAATGTACCTGAATATGAAAATTAGCTTGAATTCCCAGCTGGTATCTCAACTCAAGCTACCAGAAATAAGTCCATCAGTGCAGTAAAGCAAGGACATGTACTGGCTGAAGGGTGCATTTCCAAGGATGTTAGCAAAGCTGATACTCAAATTGAATAGTCCTTACTCCCATGGCAACCACTTTTCTCTTTTGAAGCAAGGAAGTTATCACCCTGAATGTTCTGCCTAGAAGAATATTCTTCTAACCTCATCCAAGGGCTGTCAAAGCCAACAGAAAGATTCTTCTATTGGTCAACTGGTTTTCTTATTCCTAAGGTTTTGCAAACATGCATTAACTTGTTTATGAAAGACAGTGCTCACAGCTTTGTGGAGGTAATTTCCAGTCTGTAACCTATCAGAAACAACAGATTAAAAGGAAGCATCCTCATCACCCACCATTCTCTTATTTTAAAAAACAACTTGCCTGTGCATGTGGTTAAGACACTATCCATCCATACATGGGCTATGCCCCATTTGGCAGAAGAGCTTTTCTCAGTGACAACAGCTGTGACAAAAAGTTAAATGTTCCAGGACACAGGCATTTCCATCAATGCTCTTGTGTTTAAAATGGCAAAAAAAGATTTTGTGGCATTGCTTTTGTTCTTTCCCTCTCTTGCTCTCTCTCACCCAGCTTCTAATTTGGGCTTCCCAGCAGGCCTTCAACAGAGAAAGCCAAAACCAGGGGGTAGATCCTCACCCACTGGATGTTGTTAAGAGCTCTACTGAAGTCACTGAAACTGTGACAATAATTTAGACCACCTAAAGATTTGCCTGCAGGGCTCAAAATGCAGTCAATTGTTGTCCCTTCTTCCTCTTCACCATGCAAACAAAATCTTATATATCTTGTACGGTAATTCACTCCATAGTATTGGGAAGAGAAGAGAACAGAAAGGGAGTTCCCTAGATTAAATGTTTGCTATCTGAGGCCTGGATAGAAACCCACAAAACTGTGAGCAATCAGAATGCACCACATGGAAATGATGATGGAAAACCCCAGTGAATAAACATGCCAGCAAAGACTGTCTATAAAGGACATATTATTGTAGGTTTTCTTTAAAAAAAAAAAAAGGAATTTATGGTTGTTGCATTTTTTTTAATAAACATTTTCTTAGTTTCCTGTATTCTGCTTTTTCTCTTCTCTCCATAAATTTCTCCCCTCCCTCTACAGCCTCATATGTTCAAAAGGGAGACAGCACATTAGCAACTGGGCCAAGCACAACTGAAGAAGTATGCAGGCACATCGAGCAGGCTATGGGATGAATGAGAGGAGCAGCTAATTTTTGCGATCATCTGGTTAGCATTGAAACCGAGCTGATGTGCTATACCAAAAGTCCCTCTCACATAAGGGCAGGTTATAAACTCAGCAACCAGGGCAGCAAAGTGCAGTGCACTCAGTCCTTTGTGGGCAGACCAGCTGAGCTGCCTTGCGCTGCTTCAGCATAGGTCCCATGGGAATTATGGGGAAGATACTAGCAGTGTACAAACACGGCTCCTTGCTTGCAAGGTCAGGCCAGCCTCAAGCAGGACCCAAAGTAATAGGAGTAAAAGAAGTAATTCTCAAAACACTGGCAATGTCCTGACCATGTGCTGGAGTGAGATAACGGCAAGCTCCACCAGACTCACCATCCACTTCTCCCTCTTCCAACGTTCTGATTCCTGAAGGAAGGAAGGAAGGCAGGGAAGAAGGAAGAAAACACAAGTGTACACGAGTGTCCCTCTACCAGGGGAGACACTCTGCAGTTTAATGTCATTCCTAGTCTGGGTCATCAAAAGATCAGGACCTTTGGGTGCACCACCAAAGGAATGTTCCCCATGTAGCAGGCACGGGTAGTCCTTGCCCCTGTAGAGTTTAGGTACCATGAAACTGCGTGAGCAGAAGTGATGGGATTTATTTCACCTGCCTAAGTGTTTGGCCTAGGTTCTTTCCATAGTCAAGGGAAATATGCACCTCCGCAGCAGAGCTCATCCCACCTATTTTAGGATGGGGTGGTTCACTCTTCAGAGGTACTGGTCTTTCTCCCGTGTCTCTAGAGGACATCTTAGACACTTCTAGACAGCTAAGAAATATGTAGTTATTTCCACTCATGTGTCAAAACTTGCTCCTTTCATTCTTGCAATTTGACTGATACAATTAATCAGTGGAATGAACTGACTCAGGATATTATCGAAGAAAAGGGATTAACAGGAGTCGAGACAAGACAAAGGAATTCAAGTTCTCTGCTCATGTAAAGGAGTGAATTTTATGGTTACTGTCTGTACTGTCATTAGAAGAACATTATATTTCTATAAAGAAAGCTTTGTATTCCAGTTCATGAAATACAGAAAATGTGTCGATTGTGCCCAAAATGCCAGCCTAGTAATTTCCAGTCTGGTAGCTTTGACAGTCTTAATGAACAGGCTCAGCAAAAAACAAGGACTGGAATGAAGAGATAGCTGTATTAGGTGGACTGACAGGCTCTTTGAGAAAGACTGCGTGGGACCTGCCCTAAATATTCTTAGCCATTCTATGCTAGTACTTCCTCACTTTCTTAAGCATGAAACTTCACTTACACATTCTAAAAAAAAAAAAAAAAAAAGAGAGCGGGGGGGAGGGGAGGGTGAAACAAAATTGCCATTTTTAGTGTACAAGCATATTTACATAATCCTGCATTTTAAAAATGCCCTAAAGACATATTTACATGAGAGAATGCAATGATTCCAAAGAGGCCAATAATATGCATTTTAAGTATAGCTAACTACATATTTACGCAACCAAGACAATAATCCCCATTAAGGATTTTTTTCTTTTTTTTTCACGTTGCCACATTAGAAAACTGAACAGTTATTAATCCATACAACTCCACATTAACTCCTAGATACTGCATGTCCTCAGGGCATTGCAGTACTAGCAAGCGTAGGCTGAAGCCTAGAAGCTTCCTCATGAGGAAAGGAGAGGTTCTCTCTCTCTCTCTGGGTTTTGCTCAATTATCAGTTGTCTTCCAAGAGATCTCCCGGAACCGCAGTTTCTCTGCTGCAAGCGGTATCATGCTTGTGTCACTGCTGAGCTGCACCAAGGATGGGTGTAAATGCTTTTTAAAGACCTCAATTCAGAATGGTACTTCTGAATGAACTGTGCCTACACAGGCACATGTCTGCTCGGCATGGTCATTCCTGAGCGCAAATGCATGCGCAGCAGGGAATCCCCTTTTCTCCTCTGGTAGGCAAATTTGGTCTTCTCAGAGGCTAAAACAAACAGAGAGCACATCAGAATGTAATGCTTTGGGTGTGACAAGGCAGGGGGAGACACAAAGACAGAGAACATGAAAGGGTCTGTGCTGTCACCAACAACCACCCCTCCTAAACAGTTTAATGTAGTAAGTAGATGAATGATATGAAAAGGAAGCTTGTGTTCCCTCCTCCATACCCTGTGAATTTTCCGCATCAGAAAATCCTATCTCTTTAGCAAGTCAAACAGTATTTTTTCCCTTCCCTTCTCTCAGCTTCAATTCCAGTGACACAGGTATCAATGAGTTTCAGAAAATGAGAGACACTAGATCTCGTTTTCTTCTGGTAAGTCACTATCTATGATCCACAAAACTATTTCAGTCTATCTGTGGGCACAATGTTATTTTAAAAATAGACTAAAAATAATGAATTATGAAACATTTTAAAAATTAATGCATGCTCCACTTTAAGCAGCTGTCAAATTCATTTGCTCCTTCTTCCCAGAGGAAAACATCTCTTCCCCAAAATATCAAAACCCTAAAGACAGTCAAATGCAGTGCTTTGACTGGTGTGGAAGGACAAAAATCCATCTTCAAAAGTACTGGCTGTCTTTCACATACTTTCTGCATTACCCTACTTCTCCACAACTTCCAGCCCTACCCCATCCGCAGAATACCTGAACGCCCTCGGAATACCTGAACAATACACCCAGCAGTGTGCCTGCCATCTGGCACATGTGCTTCATCCTCCCTCTCACCTGCTTTCAAACGGGAAAGCCGTGTATGGAGTTGTTTTGGTAGGGTTTTGTTTTGGGGGATTATTCACATTTTCAGATTTTCACACAAAGACAGGCCTCTTGGGACAGCTCTTACAGTAGACTGCACATGGGCAGAGCTTGGATGGGCAGGTGAGGGAGTCACTGGTATGTGGGAACCAGCCCAGACAACTAGTTGTGATACTGTTCTTGGGAATAGTAAACAACTTTATACCAGTCACATCCGTGATGTTTTTACAGCACCTTTGTTTGCTGGTTGAACTTTCTAAAGCATTTATTTTGCCTTAGCTGACTTTTGCTGATGTTGTTCTCAGGCTCCTCATAATACTCTTTGCTTTCACCTCACTGGTGATCTTCTAGAAAAAAAAAATCCTTCTCTGCCACATATCTATCTTATTCTTGTTCCCTTTATACCCCTTCACATATTCTGCTATTGTACCAGGGCCAGCTCAACATCTCCAATGATACCAGCCTTAATTAGTGGGGAATCCAGTAGCAAAAAAAGACCAAACATAGAAGGAGTCATTATCTCAAGGATATTGACTCTTCAGCATCTCCAGCCACTGCCAGGTTACAAAAGGACTCTGGGGACACAAAACAAATTCATATCCCCTACCTGAAAGCAGTATCACACTATAATAAATAGCATCACAGGCCACTGGATCATGAAGAAGAGAACACTGCTGAAAGATTTTAAACGGTTTTACCACCCTCTCAGGAGAAGTATGGAAAAAAAAGGAGTCTGGCTCGAACCATAATCTACGTTGCCTAGTCAGCAAACATTTTCATAAACTGTTGTGGTAATTTCTTACTCAAACTAAGCAAACAATAGTATTCACACACAAAAAACATACACAAGCACACACTCTACCTGAGGAAAACTTCAAGCTGTGGCTATCCCTGACCACTGCTTGCAGACATGAAAGCAGTTGCATAGTCCTCTTACAAATATTTCTCTCCGGCACAGACCCGCTGGCCTGAGCACAACCGATACATGGATATCAGAACGAAGACAGCACTGAGAAAGCAGTTGTGCTTTCAATAGCATACGTTTCTTGGGCCATAAAGCTGACACTACGATTGCACACTTGCATTCCAACCTGACACATTTATTGGAGAAGTAGAAAGCTAATGTTGGCCTATCAACAATTGCTGTTCACTGTAAATCACTGCAGGACCTCCCTTGAAGCATATTGCCTCCCATTTATCTCACAGGCATCAAGGAACCCTTTGCCCTCTTCAACTCATTATTTGGCCATTAAATCAAAACATTAGCTTTTGGGGAGAAGACTGGTTCACAAAGCCAGAGTGGAAGACAGGCCATTTCAATATGAGGTTCAAAGCATGGTTGGAGGATATACACGTCTTGATCTCATCACTCTCTACAACTACCTGAAAGGACATTGTAGAGAGGTTAGTGCTGGTCTCTTCTCGTGGGTAATTACTGATAGAACAAGAGGGAATGGCTTCAAGCTGCAACAGGGTAGGTTTAGACTGGACATTAGAAAAAAAAATTTTCACAGAAAGAGTAGTCAGATACTGGAATAGGCTGCCCAAGGAGGTGGTTGAGTCACCATCCCTGGCAGTGTTTAAGGGTTGTTTAGATGTGGTGTTGGGGGATATGTTTTAGAGAACTTTGTAGAGTAGGGCTGATGGTTAGACTCAATGATCCCAGGGGTCTTTTCCAACCTGAATGATTCTATGATTCTATGATCTCAACTTGCCATGAGTTTGTTGCAAAGATCTGACTTCATTTTCTTTCCTTTTCTGGAAAAATCAGTTAATTCATGCTCCGTGAGAGAGAGTATTACAGAAACCAGTGGCACTTCAGGATAGGATACATGCACAGATTTGCTACTGTTTGAAATGAATGCAGATTAACAGTTTGGCACGTGTTTTCTATGAGTTGCTCGGATACAATCTTTCCTGTAGAGTTAATATAGGACTAGAATGGCAGAATTTAATGCTATAATTATAATTTTCATAAATCTGGCTTATGCTGAAAAATTGCAAGACTGCTATTTTTTTTATACTAAAAAACATCCTTTATAATTCGTTTATTATTCAGGGGGAGACGAACTGATAAACAATTGTCATAGGAAATAGGAAGAAAAGTGTGAGATATTTCTATGCACTTTCTCATCATCTGGACTCCAAGGACTTGGTCAGATACATTTACTGAAAAATTCACTCCTTCTGTGGTCAGTGTCCTCTTCTCCTACTGACAAGGAGCAAACATGTCCCACTTAAGTCACACAGTAGGAAAGAGCAATAAGCAAAAAAGCAGCAGTGAAGTTTCTGTGGGAGAGCACACTGTTCACAACTTGTACCACAGCAGTTGTCTCGTGGTAAGAGCTCCCCCCCCTGCCCGCACCATCAGACAGAGGAGTCCCAGAGAAAGGAGGTTAGCTCCCCTCAATGCCAAACAGGTGAGAATCCCTGGTCTGCAAACACCATGGGGATGTGAGCCATCACCCTCCCCCATGTGGGAGTGGATGAAGTGGCTACAGTGTCACCTAGATCATATGAGAATGAGGAGAAGCCAAGAGCTCTGGCATACATGGAAACTCTGAGGGCCCAGAGTGAGGCGTACACTTAAGCATGTCTTGCAGCGAGGTGGTGGGGCTAGACAGAGAGATGGAGCAGTCGCCCAAGAGCAGCCTGTGCTGGTGCAAGGGGGAAGTACCCGCAGATTCTATCTTGATTTACTCACAGGCTGCAAACATAAACCAGATATTTTTATGTTCTGTTACTAATGTTAACCACAAAACTAGAAAAGTTCTGCACAGCCAGTAAAGATAGCAGTGTGAAATCCAGGAGGGCCAAGCCACTATGGAAATGTGAAATTGTAGAAAAAGTTAATAAATTTTGCAGGAATGTTTCAGGCTTACTCTGTTTCCCAGGGACCTGGAGATCCCCACATGCATAGCTCACAGGCCTGGCCAAAGGGGACTTGGACAGACTTCAAGGGAAATCTGCAGCTATCTTTGTCTCCGCTGCCAGAAGTTTAATGGTGCCGTGCAGCAAAGCGCTGCTGCCTATTGACAGAGGGATGGAAAAACAGATCAGATGCATGCCTGCCTCCAGAAGAACGCACTGCAATCCAGGAGACCCTCCCATCATTTTGATAAAACAATCCTCCTTTCAAAAAACTGGTTTCAAATCTTTTTGAAAAAGTGGACAGGAAATACCCAAGCTCCTTGACCCTGTGATGCCATGGTGTTACCATGCCATGAAAACAGTTTCCTGTAAAATCTAGACCTTCTCACAGAATCAGTTTAAAGGCAAACAAGGAAAAAGAGGTTTCTGCCCCTTGAAATGATTTAGGGAAGTGAGAATTTAAAATGAGCAAGTTGATATAGTTGTGTTCTGCTGTGTCCGCGATATGGGCCTCTTGAAGAACTCTTTTGTTTCAATGGACTCACTGGATCCCTAATGTGATGGTTGCTTGTGCCATCACTGATCATATTAGCCCTTGCTTGTCTCATACTCTTCCCAAGGCAGCAGTTTCCAACTTTTCTCAGATCAAGAGAGTATCACATGTACCACCAAAGACGTACTTGTAGAAAGGGAAGAGGAAATTAAGAGACCTGGTCACAGCTGGCCAGAGCCAGGGCACACCCATATTTCCCTGCTCACACTTCGGGCCCTGGTTAATCTTTTCACGGACACTCTTCGATGCTAGCACACTTGGTCTTGTTTTTTAAGACTAACACTCCTATATGCCGTTGGATCTATTTGTCTGAAAAATTAATTAAAAATTAATTACACATGGAAACAGCATGGATCTTCAGAAACTACATTACCAAGAAATGGGGAAAAAAAAAAAGTAAACACAATCTTAGCAAATGAAAAACAAAAAAAACCAGGAAAGAATTCTGTGCTTTTGAGATACTAAACAGGGGAAAAGCCAATGATTAAAAAAACCCCAACAAATTATTTTCCTATTATTTCTGCAATGCAGCTGTATAAAAGGTTTTTTTTTAAAGTGTTTTAAATTACTTACAATGTGCACACCTAAAAGGTTTATTTTTACCTTTCTGGTTTTAGCTAAAAGTTGTTTTGCTGCTTAGAATAATTATGCTTACAATGGGGAATAAAAGGAATTGGTTACCTACAGACACATGAATCAGTGGTGTTGGAGGTACAGTCACTGCACAGCATTCTGCTACTTAAATCAGTTTCATCTGTGAATTTTATTTCTCAAAAAAATGTATACACTGTTTTTTATTAGAGGCTTTCCATTGCCCTGTGCAGTTAATACTTATTTTTACAAGCAGAAAAGCTTTCTGTTTTGGGAAAAAAAGAAAAAAGATGGACTACAAAATTAAAAAACAGGCTACAATTTACAGCTTAAAAAACCCAGAAAAAGGAATACAAAAACTTTAGTTAAACACTGACTTTGCTGTTGCTACCAATGGGAAATGGTGTTGCATGCAATGATTTGTGCTACGTTCATCTCATGATCTGTGCTATGTTGAAAACCCACCAGTATCAGCGGTTGCCAGAAACAGGAAAGCAGATCACATGCACTGCTCACTGTCACAGTTCTTATATCCCTAGAAGATTTTATTACACTGGTATGATATTGGAAACTTCTTACACGATGTCTATCCACACAGACTGCATTTTAATTATCCCTCAGAAGGCTGGCTGGAAGTTGGGTGTCTCAGTAGTTTTGCTTGCTCTCTTAACATAGCCTTATTACTTAAGGCTGCACAGACCCCTTTGTAATAACTGAAAGCATCTAAACTATGGAAACATTATCTCTTGGAAAAGTAAAAACAAATCAAGATTTGCATTCAGGATGGTGTAGCAGAGTGTATTCTTACTCATAGTTCTCACATTCTTGCTGAGGCTTCAGTTTATTGAATTCCCCAACATTTTTCTGCTGCTCTTTGATTAGTGAAACTCACTCCAGGTTTCCAGTGCATTGTTGAAGCACATGTTCTTGCAGTATCCATGCCCAGTGGTGTTACAGCATGTGGAGAAGAAATGAGGAATGACTGTAGTGGAATAAAGCGAGGGGCAGTACAGAGACATCAAGTGTTCCCTGGCATCTAAAGGGAAGTAACCTCTCACAATGAGACTGTCAAAGAACTGATCACACAGGTATATTCTGATTTCTATATCAAAGAAGAGTCCCAATTGCTTCTCAAGCAGCAAGGATGTAGCAGAAGAAATGAGAAGGTACTGAGGTAGGACCACCTGCCCTGAAGTCAGCTTTGTCTTGGCTTTCACGGAGCATGAGCTACAGAAGCACTTTCTCTTTTTGTACCAAGTAGGTTCCCAAAATGAAAATAAGGCTTTTCAATAGGTCTTAGTAACTTACAGGCTTAAGCAATTCTGGTCTGGTAGGACTCTGAGGAGAACAGCAAGCAGCGTGTGGCAACCAAGATTAGAGTTAGCCATGGTAATCATAAGAGCATGTCAAAGGTCTCAGCTTCTTCACTTGGTGAGAGAGCATAACCTTCATTTTGCAAAAAATATATTCCTACTGCCCCCAGTTGTGAAGGAAACATTTACAAATGAGCAAAAGAATAGGTGTCTGCCTCCACCTGTAGGAAGCCTTCAATAAATTGTTTCACAAGGTGTCAGCAGTCCCTCTTCATCTTAACCACAGCTAATATGTGGGGATACCAAAGGAGCTGGGCCAAAAGGGTGACATGTGAGATACATGGAGGGTTCCCAATGCCTTAATTAATTTGTGACTTGTGACAGCTATTTAAATGTGGCTTCTCCAGCTCAGCTTACAATGTTCAGGCACAAATGCGAGGGAACAGTGTGTACTGCCATAGCCAATACTGTAACACCAATAAACCAGGAGATTTAGGTTTCTGGGCTGTCAATGTGGTAACTTGTAGTAACACTACATTCACTTCAAAATTAATATGAAAATAAACAGCCCAGGTAACACCAACTTTGGTATGTTACAGCTTATTAGAGAAGACAGAAAAAACAGAACAGTACCATGCACAGTTGGAGGTCCCACAGGATCCCAAAACAGGATCCCACGGTGCCTTTTAAAGTAAATTGTTAAATCAGAACTATACATGTCACTACAGAGCTGTCAGATGATACGGTTCCCAGGTTTCAACATTCTCTCTCTCTTTTGCTCACAGTACATACACAAATACTCCCACAGATTCAACACAGCTCCTGCATACACCTCTGCCAATCCCTTGCCTGCATATGTATGACTTCCACTAAAACTGGCATGAGTTCAGTGAGAAAAATAATGTATTTCTCTCTGTGCCATAATGCATGTGGCAGAGCTTTCTACCGTTGCCATTTGTTGTTTACAAAAAATTCTGTTTATGTGAAACAATTGGGAATGTTGAAAAATGAGAGGTAGAGGGGAAAAAACATCAGAAACAAGTATGTTAGTCCATGACCCTTTGGAAAAGTAACATATAGAATAAAGAACAACAACAGTCTCCATTCTGAACTCAAATGAGTCTATCGGTCATCTAAAAGCCTATAATTAATTAATAATACAGTGAGCTAAAATACCATAAGCTTACATCAGAAAATTACTTAAGCACAATGACAAAATACAGAAGGGTGGGAAAGGGCTGGGGCACAGGCAAGATGGGCTCCTGAGATGAAATCCCCCCCACATTTACCAGCCTCCCATTAACTTCAAGGCCCTGATTTATCTCCTGGACTCCCTACCTGGTTTTGTTCTCAGCTCACTGTGCAAGATCAGAAAAATTTACATTTACACCTCTATTTCTTCTAATGAGGGAAATGGATCACCAAATTTAGACTACTGTTCTATGTGCTATGTCTTTGGCAATGTGGTTACTTTTTAAATCAAGAGTCACTCAAGGTATTTTTAGCTTCCTAGAAGGATGCAAAATGCCTTTTTCACTGTATTAGGTTGGAGGAAGGCTTGTCCTGGTGATGACATGCTCCATAAGAATACCTGTGACCTGAGCTGAGTCCCTTTCTAAGTACTGTGGGGAGCAGCATGGCAAAAGAGAGGGAGATGAGGAAAATAACACCTGTAACCTGACCGTCTCTTGCCAAAACTCTTTTCCCCACCCACGAGGATGGGCTCCATCAAGGTGGCGGAAGCAAGGAGTGGGACGAAACAGAGTAAAGGATCCATGCAACAGGACAGCAGCAGGCAGGAACTCAGACAATACAGAGGAAAAACAAACCCAGCACACTCTGGTCACTGGGGTTTATTCTTACAACAGTTTCCTGAGGAGGGGAGATAATATAGTATTTATCATCTTCAAAGAGGATTTCAGGCTGATGGGTGGTTAAGTGATGCTGTTAGAAATGGCATGGAGCCCAAACTAAAAGCATGATGAGACATCATTTGAAGAGGTCTGCTCTGGATTTGTGCAGCCTAGCTGTCATGGTGCAAGATAAGGAAAACCAAGAATGCATCTTCTCTGACCATCAAGACCCCTTTAGGTTTCATTTCTCAGTGGTGCTCCAGAAACTATTCTTCATCCTCACTCAGGTCTGAATCTATTTTTTTCCACATAATTTCCAGTTCCCCAGAGAACCTTGTCTTTTCAAATCCCTCACTTTTTCATGAGGATTATCTCTCCCTTGTTGTGGTTTTGAAGACATTCAAATCCAGATACACAGCACAGTGGTTTGAGAGGTTACTTTCCTGATTGACTGATCATTCTTGATCCATTACCCTCCCAGCACTGCCCAATGCAATAGCAATAACATTTGTCAAAAGTGGGAAAACAGATCACAAAACAAAATATAGACATATCTATCAGTAGATCTATTGTACAGATTTACTACAGCTACCAGTATAATATGCTCCCAAACATAAATCCAATATGAACATAAAATACACACCCACATACACCTTTCTTTTCTTCTATATGGCTATGTTGAATAGACTGGAGCTGGGCAAAGAAAAAGCAGCTTTTTTTCCTTTTCCTACATGCAGTTTCCACAAAGGTCCCCCAGCAGAGCAGCAGGGGGACCTGAGGAGTCATGGCCAAAGCGATGGGGGTTAGTGGGGTAGGGTATGTACAGACACTCATTGCCACACACCAGATCCCATCAAAATACACTGTTCTGCTGTAGAGGGGACCTTCAGTCCTCAAAGAAGTGATAGCCACTGATATCTACTGCCACCCTGCACATCTGAAGAAATATTCAGCAACTGACTGAAGGCCCAGTTTTGTGAACTGAAGCCTTAAGTCCAAATTCATCTGACCTAATGTTAGACATCTACCTGATGGGCCGAGGTGAGAAATGCAGTCATGTTGGTCCCTCCTGCAGCTGGATGTGAGGCACTTCCATTCAGCAAGCAGCTCAGGTCTTAAGCCAAGGGTGACTGCACTGCTCATTTGGGACCTTGCGTCAGGTGCGATCAATCTTGATGATTCTTCATGAAAAAGTCTCTTTGTCTAGCAGTTCTTTTTGAAGCTCAAAGGACTGAGAAATCCTGAACAGGGAAATTGCAACCCTGTATCCACCTAACATGTATGTCAAGGGTGCAAAAAGGTTACAGTAAATGTCTGATTGTTTTGTTCCTTGGTTTATTCTTCTTGGCTACGGTCTACATTTCTTGGAAAATTCCTCCATCTCTCTATTGGCAGATCAGTTCTACACTTGTCACATATGTGCTGCTCTAGCAGACAAATAACTTAATTTTCCCCACAAAGCAGTAACATGATGTAAAATGAACATTTCTGAATTTTTAAGCACTAAAAAGTCTCATATTCAACCTGTTTAATAGGTTAAGTGGTCATTTTGTATTAAAAAAATAATCAAGTATTCTTTCTTTCCCAATCTCTCTCTCCTTTCTTTTTTAATCTGATTGTTAAACAGTTTCAGGATCAGGGAAATGGTTATTTTTGGCATAATACTTAGAAAGAAAATCTTGCAATAGTATCCTCTACCAAGTAAGTGCTCAAATGAACAGAGCTTATAAATGATTAATATAACAGCAGTGAGATAACCCTG